>JAJLRR010000066.1:0-13684 GCA_030567175.1 Williopsis lachancei
CGACGTATTATAAGATCTCACAGTAAATGGTAAATGTGTAAGTTCGATTTGAACGTCTTTTGATAAATAAGATGACTCTGCAGTGATAAGAAGTCCTAAAGGGTTTCTCTTTATCAATGAAAGGGATTCTTCGTTGTTTTCAACTTTGTAATCTTTAGGGGTGTATAGAACCATATTGGCTGATGTAGCTGACTGCTATATTGATATATGACTAGTGACTCTGTTTTTGAAGAGGGATAACTATTATCTGACGTCAAACCAGTCGCTTTATATATTCAAAGCAAGAAAAGCTGTTAATCGAATTCATAGTCAGTATATTGAGCCAGTAGTCTGTGGCTGATTGATAAGCTGATTCCACACAGTTTTTGTCACATAATGAGTCATGTGATTTAGTAATAATAAGCCTTACGGGTTTACGTCACCGCATATCTTAACATTATATCTGTTATCGCCAGATTTTTCATTCTCTACACATGTAATACAAGCTTGTACATATATGGCGCATAGGGTTTCCGCTTTGAGCACTTCAGCGTCGCCTAATCTGTTCCAGAGAATCTTCGTTCAACTTAGCTGTAGAAACCATACAAACAGAATACAGCGAGATGACAGCTGTTACACCTTCTGGCATGATACTGTAAACTGTAACAGCCAATATGATCACCAGTCGCAGTGTGTTGAATTATAATCCAGGCTTCAAGCGTATCAGCAGCGCATTTGTGCGTCAGGGCCGAAGTCCGTAGTTTGCAAAGTGTGCACAGTGCCATATGCGGATGGATCAACCTGCGCAGGCCTAATCAGCTTTGTGTTATCTACGCATATTTGCATTGCGCACTGGAGTTTGGAGGGATATGTGCATGATCTTTAACCATGTGACACAAAGACAGAGACGTAAGTTATCACCACATATACTGAGCTTAAAGCGCAACGTCCTACTAGAGGTACATGATCAATCAAGAACACGCTATTATTAATTTTTTTCTGTCATACATTGTCTATCTAATTAACTGGTTCATCAAAGAGTACATCCTATCGAAACATGATGAGTGCAGCATCAACGTTCGAAAGTATGCATATTTTAGTCATCGGAGGCTCAGGTTTGGTTGGTTCACATTTTCTCAAAGAGGCTCAAAATTCAATAATAGTGAAAAGAATCACTGTCATCTCAAGAAGAGACATCCCATTGTTCCATCAACTCGATAAAGTGAACTTGATCTTGGAACCTGAAACGTTGATGTGGCCCAGCCATGTCCAAAATTTGGATCACGTTGATGCAGTTTTTTCTTCTTTGGGTGCAACAAGAGGTAACTCAGGTACAATTTCACAACAGAGATCGATTGATTATGACTTAAACTTGATGATCTCTTGTCTGTGTAAGATGAGAGGTGCAAAGACATGCTTACTCGTCTCAAGCTTCAACAATCGCATTTTACCACACATCTTCCCATACTTCTCTTTGAAACAACAGGTTGAGGAGGCCATCATCGCATTGAAGTTCGATTCAACAATCATCCTCAGACCTGGCCCGTTGAGTGGTGAAAGGGATCAAGACGTCCCATCAAACCTTACGCTCAGAAGCATATGTTCCACCATCGTTGCAGATTACACCTATGGCACACCCTTGTCATGTCTTGTTGGTGGTTCGATCAAAGCTGATGAAGTTGCACAAGCTGCCATATTCTTGATTGAAACCAGAAAACAAGTTGGAGTCAAAATCATTGATAGTTCTGCAATGATTCAGTTGGCAATTGCAATAGACACGTTGTGAAATGATAATCTTACAACTTACTCTTAATTCCTGTCAATCTATACTTCATATCTTTCAATTGCTTTGTCTCTGGTTTCCAATCTTCAAACTCATCCAATAATTTTTCAATCTCAACTTCAGCCCCGGGCCAATTTGCACGACTCTCATACAACAACCCACGCATACACCATGGTAAATGATAAGGGTTACTGCCCAATTGTTCAATAACATATGGTTTGATATGCAAAGGAATATCATAACGTAAATCGTTCGTATAGAGAGAAAAATTCAATGCTAAATCATAAACCTGTGGATCATTATAAATTGTAGAATGACCTCCTCCTGTTAATGGACCAGCCAATACGTTGGAGATTTCTTTGATAACACCATGATCGGACAGGCCAATATTGTGCAAATGGTTGGCCATAGAAACAGATCTAGTCACAAATGCAGGAGTATTGGAATATCCATCAACATAAGTGGCTCTAAAGATATTTGGATGACGAACATGGAGACATGTCGAAGAATAAAGTGGAACAAGTTGATCGTTGATTGATCCAACAAACGTCAATTTGATATTATGCTTTATAACGGTTTTCAATGCACTTAAAAATTCTCTGGAATGGACAGAGTCAAAGTTTTGGAATTGGAAAAGTTCAAGAAGAGAATCACTTTCAATCGTAGAGTACGCTCTAACCAATAAACTCTGATCAGCTCCGTAGAACGGACCGTTGTTGATTCCAGCCATCAATAGCATCGAGATCTTCTTCTCCGATGTAGTGATGATTCCATCTTCAATAAGTCGAGCTAGTAAGATGATGGACACAGGACATCCTTGAGAATGTGCTGCAAAATAAATATAATCGGCAGATTCAATATCCTGTTGCCATTTCTTCAGTACTTCGTAAAAGAATTCAACTCTGTTAAAAATTTTACCCTCACGTTCAAGAGCCAGCTTTTGAACCGTTATTGGAATATTTTCCTTCTTTGCCCATCTCCAAACGGCTTTTTCTGCTTCATTGGCAAATTTTATAGAAGTACCAGTTGGTTCACCAATCAACGGTCTCAGAACCTTTGTAGGAAAGAATCCATGAACACCAATAATCAAAACCTTCTTGATATTCTTCGGTGGAGATGAAACTCTATAGAGGTGCTTTGGATTCTGAACATCGAAGCCCATAGTGTATCGCAATCGATTGAAATTGTTGATTACCGTGCTGCCGAGAGAGTAATATGGTAAAGAGCTTTCGAAATCAGGAACGACAACGTTTGGTTTACCGGGTTTCTTCGAGGTCTTCTTGGAATTAGTTGGATGATCTGTAGGCTCAAAAAGCATTGCCTCTCCACCTGAAAGCAGAACATTGGAAAGAGAGGGATCATTGGTTTGTGTCTTTGTAGTAGAGTTGTTCCAAAATGACCAGGATCTGTCCTTGGTGACCTTGTTCTCCCCTGCAACGGATTTGAGTGTACTGTCATCCTCTAAGACAGCTTCGTCGAGGTTTCGCTTCAAAGAGCTTGTGGATGGTCTTTTATTCCAGTTGATCCACGAGCTCTTTCTCTCGTCTTTGCTGTGCGTAGAAACAGTGTCATCGTCAACTTTCTGGCTGTCGTTTGACTTTACTGAGGCAGCAGAGCCAGTGTTCTCATTTTCATGGTTCGGTGCATCCGGTTGAGAACCTTTCAGACTCCAGATGCTCCACCTGCTGTCTTTCCTGCTCTGTGGAGTATCCTGCGAAGTATTATGCGAAGTGACCTGTTGTTGGGTTCCTGGTGGCGATTGTTCCTTCTTGTCCTCAGCTTTGGAATCTTGGTGTGGCTCAGGGGATCTAGATGGACGTTCCGCTTTGGTAGAGTCACTCGACAATGGAGTACTGATATCTTCCCTGTACTTTGAGTACAATGACTGTATTGAATTCTTACCCAGGACTCTTGACGGCTGTCGTTTGGTAGACTCGGTTGCAGGTTGCTCTGGATTGTTGCTATTGGTGGAGGATGAGTGGTTCCGCCCGTTCGACATTGTGACCCTGGAAATAGCTCTAGCGCCTCTTCTGATCATACGACGGGGCAGAATGGTGGTGCGAGAAGCAGTACCAGGTTTATCTTTGATAGAAATAAAAAACGGTCTTCTCTCGTGATAAACGATAAGGCCTTAGGTATTATATTTTGGCTATCATATAGCGTTTGGTGTCAAAATACTCGTTCCAAATATATTCAAGCGCGACAAGCCGGCCGCTGCTACCAGAATCGAAAATGTTGAGCGAAATGACTTCTTTGTTTTTCTTTTCTTTTCGTCCTTCTCCAGCTTTTGACTGTCACCTTTCAAGTTGACACATTCGAAGATCTGCCCTGAAACTGAACAACCGATAAACTCTCGTGTATATCATCGTCAGAATGGTAAGACTCCTTGGTAACGCATTGTACTTGACCTTAGGGTGCTTGTACATCCAGCGCTCTTGTGCCGCTGAGGGAGACGAAGCCGTCATCTTTGACGAAAGCGAGGAATTAGCCGCCGAGGAGGAATACGACATCTCCTCTGAGTTCTGTGAGGCCTACCACGAAATCACTCCCCGTATTGACCTCTCATCATGTGTATGAAGATACCCACTAGTCTCTTAATCTACATAAGGACACTTTGATTCTGACCAATGGCTCTTTTTACCCGCTCAGGATCACCAATTCTATACATGTTTTGCCCGCGGCTATAACGATCTCTATCTCTGCGAAGGCTGCTCCGCCGCCATTGACCCTGAAACTGATCAAGAGAGTGAACTTTCCGATGCTGATTGTGGATGTACCTGCTGCTGGTACCAGTACTTGTCAAACTATTGCTACATGAACTTGTGTACTAATGAAGCTGAATACGCTCGTCTCAACGAGTACATCAAGGATGTCTGCAGTACTGCTCCTGTCAAATACCACTTGACTCCTCTTATCGAAGAACCTGATAATAACCGTGAATCTGGTATCGAATTCTTTGTGTCAGATAACAACACACTCTATCGCTCCTTAGGTAGTGATGAAAAAGAAGACTTGTTTGATTACCTCTCTGAGATCTTTGACTTTGGAACATTGGATTTTGCTCCTCCTGAAATTTTGAAGAGGTCTATGAGAATGAAACGATCTGCTAGCAAGAATGATGAACTTGAATTTGATGACAATGAGTACCATGAATATGAAAACTTTGATGGCCAGGTCATGGAATCAGAAGACGATATGGAAGAGCCAGATATGACGGAAGACTTTGATGAAGTTCTTGAAGACCTCGAAGAAATCCCGGAAAGTGAAATAGATTCGGATAAACTTAACCCTGATGATTACGAGGACATTGAAATAAGTGGCTTCAAAAAATTTAAAACTGATCGTGAGTTTCACTCTAAGGGAAAGCCACAGAGAAGCCACAGAGAGTCTTCAAGTGTTACGGAGGAGAAACGTGAAGATCAAGAAGATGTTGCACGAGAGTTCTCAAGCCAAGCTTACTTGACAGATCTTTTGCAGAACTCAACATCGATGGAAGTTATTGAGGACATCTATGAGACATTCGGGGGTAAAGTCACGCCTCTAGTCTCTTGGTTTCAAGAATATATCCCATCGTTCAACACTGAAGAGTTTGAAAAGACATTCTTAGATACACTTCTTAACTTTAACCTTCCAAACATATCCACTGCTACCGATGTCGGTATATCTGGCCCTGATGCGATCCTGAAGTCTTTCAAGGGGAAGATGTATAACAAACTCGAGCCCGTCTCGTCGCTTACTGGCTGTCTTTATGGCGGATACTCCTTGTTAGTCACGAGATCAGGGGAATGCTACCCCTCAGCGGCAGCTCAGCAATGTCAGTGTATGAAAGCAACGATTGAGCAGCAATGTTGCGCTACTTACTTATCAAAGGGTATCTTTGACCAATACTTCAAAGATCGTTTATCGGCTAAAATCAGTTCCTTCTGCCAAGAGGCCATGTCTGATACGCTCTCAGCTCAGGTCGAGCCACATGTTCACTACGAATATGAGGACCAGATTGCGGCCACTTTGGAAAACTTTAACACATTTAGAAGAATAGCCTCGACTTTAAAGGTCGAAGATTATCTTCATCAGGTTGAATCTGAGTATATATTCCAAACTGTCACAGATCAACTCCCTAACCCAGACGTTGTTACTACAGCCGTGGTCATTGACAAATGTAACATGATGGATGGTGACTTAAATGACTATATGCTTCCTCAAATGGATAGCTGTGATATTCGTGGACTTTACAAATGTAAGAACAAAAACAAGAAATCCAGCTGCAGAGAGTTACAGCAAGAAGCCAACCAGTGTAATAATGCATGTTGTCTCGAAATACAGATGGCGAAATGTGCAGAGGAATTTTGTGAGACAAAGGGCCCAGTGAAGCTCTTCATGGAAGCTGCTAATCTCATTTGCTCAAAGTACGCTGACTTTTCATTTATGGAAGGGGAGTTACCTTTCCCTAGTGCAGGGTTCCCGGAGTCATCTGAGGATGCATACGTGGTTGGAGATGATACAGAATCGGATCTTACGGAGGGATCTGATGACTGCGGAGAAACTCCGAGCGATGAAGAAGGAGAAGAAACAAAAGAAGAAGACGAATATTTTCTTGTTCCTGCTACTATTACTGACCCTGAAAATATCTATGAAAAGAGGTTCACAGGCGATGATGACTACTATGATGTCAAATCCAGAGTTGGTGAGTCTTATTGTGACATAGAGCCATTTAGCCCAGGGTTTGATAATACATCATGCGAAAAGAATGATGTTAAAGCATGCGTCAAAGAAGGTATAAGAACTCTTGCTGAGGACCCTCAGCATTTCTGTCCGTACTGTCAAAATGATAATGCTTACGACGAATGTCGCTGTGCCTGCTGTTTTGCTCGATATTTTAGTAAGGTGTGCTATGATCCTAACTGTGAGGATATCATTGAAAGATTGAGATACAAAAGATATGTTAGGGAAATCTGCGAAGCTAAGCCAATTATGATCAATAATGACTAACTGCAGCCAGCAAGATTATCTCGGAATGTCATAAGGAGCTTTATATTACGCTAAAATGTTTCGCTTTATGATGGAGTAGATACCGCTACAAAGTTGTTTTGTAATTATTGCGTGCATTTCATCAGCCACATGAACCATTAATATCCAACAGGCTCAAAGAATTTCAACTTCTCCAGCTAATTCCAATCTTCTACTACTAGATCCCACATATAACTTGTAAGTACCAGGAATGATGACCCAACTTTGATCTTCTGTATCCCAAATACTGATATCTCTTCTCAAAATGTCAAAGGAAACTTTGGATGAAGCTCCTGGTGCTAAAAAGACCTTGTCAAATCCTCTCAATTGCCTTGGGGTCTTGAGACCAAATTCATCTGTTGGATAGTCGATGTACAACTCGGCTACAAATGCACCAGCAGTATCGCCAATGTTCGTAATCTGTGCCTTGACGCTGTAAAGAACATTCCATAAAGCATCATTTCCTCCCAACCCACCACCAGATATTGGCTCTTGGTAGCATTCTTCTTCAGTGTACCCTTCAGGGTATTCGTATTCGTTCACACTGTATATCTTCTCGTTGAAAAGATATGGATAAATGAACCCAGGGACAGGCGAGAAGTCTTTGAATGGAAAGGTAGCGTCATCAACATCTCTTAACTTTTCCTCGGCAAACACGTATTCATCCAAGAATGGTGGTGGATAAGGCAAGTCTGTAGTAGGGGGCAATACCTCCTTAATCGACAAGTCAGAAAGTGAAAACTTGGTGTAAGAGAGACCATAGCCAAACTCAAAACGAGGTCTTATACTGTTTTCATCAAAGTATCTGTAGTCAAGCAATCTGTTGAGATCGTCTTCTGGTTTACCTTTAATAGGAATTTTGTCAATAATAGGCACATATTGGTCATCTTTTCTTGCAATTGTAAACGGCAATCTTCCACTTGGATTCACCTCTCCAAATAATACTTCTGCGATCGCTTTTCCATAGTATTGACCCAGAGGTGCTGACCATAACACCGCAACAATATTCTCGTGGTCGATAAATGGCTCAAGATCTACTGGTCCAGTGGAAGTTATGACGACGACCGTTTTATGGCATCGAGCGGCAACATGTTCAATCAACTGTTCAGAATTTTGCCACAATGTAACATTCTTTCTGTCACCATAGTTGCCATCAACCTCGATGTAGCCTTCACCAGAAGCAGCCATAGCAAAGACGATTGCCATGTCTGCATACTCAGCAATCTCGTCGATGTGATCAAAGTCATACTGATCAGATGTGTAGTCCACCACCATGTCTCTCTCTCTTGCTTTGTGGGCTATTACCTCGTATGGAGTTATACCATATGGTGCATTAACACTAGCTGATCCCCATCCTTGGAATAATGTTCCTCCGACAGTTTTCTGGTCTTTCGAGTTGAAGCCTTTAGGATCGACTCCAGCTGCTGTTCCCGCGATCAATAATCTTCTGACCCCATCCTTCTCTGATATTGGAAGATTATGTCCATCATTTTTCAACAACACGATTGATTCTCTAGCAACCTCCAAAGCAGTCCATTCGGTATTGTCATCTCGTGCATCTAAATGGTAGTTTGTCTGCTTAATCGGACCGTAGCTTTGGAACGGGAACTCTTGATCATACGTATGGAAAGTCCAAGAGCTAAAGTTTGGCAAGTCCTCTTCGTGGTCAATATTGGGCAACTTAGCCTCAATTGAGAAAAATGACGCCAATATTCTGCTAACCATATCATTAAGTCTAGACTGTGGTATAGTGTCATTGTAAACTGCTCTCGTCAATAATGGTCCCCAATATGACTTACCACTACACCAGTCACCAAAAATTTCACCTGGCATGGTCATATCTAATCCCGCCAAAGCAGAATTAACACCAGTATGTTGTGCACCCCAGTCACTAACCACGAATCCTTGAAATCCCAATTCTTCCTTCAAGAGATAATTCAAAAGATAAGAATTTTCACATGCATATGTTCCATTTACTCGGTTGTATGCACATATGACACCACCAACACCGGCATGGACGACATCTGCCCATGGCCACAAATAAACTTCGTGCATTACACGATCTTTGATAACGGAATTAATAGACTCTGAGAGTCTATCCCAGTCTCCACCGGTCCATTCATTTTCTTGACGGAATCTCTCTTGTTCATTACCGATAAAGTGACGAGCAGCGGCAACGACACCATGACTTTGAATACCTTGAACTGTCATTGCTCCTCCAACACCTTGAAGATATGGGTCAGATCCAAAACTTTCCCAATTTCTCCCACCTTGAGCCTTGTATCCAATAGGACCAATGACGGGGCCTAGAAGGATGTTGACACCTTTTAACTTTGCTTCCAATCCAATTGCTTTTCCTCTATTGTGCATCAACTGCCTGTTAAAAGTAGAGCCAGTTGCCATTCCAGATGGGAAGTTCGTGATGAAGTCAGTGAATCTGATACCATTTGGTCCATCTTGAAGGCACAATGACGGGATTCCAAGTCTTGGGACACTTCCAGTATTTCCAATACAAGGTCCTGACCCCCAACCCGTACCAGTAGTCAAGTTGACCTTCTCTAAAACAGTCATATCACTCACAATATCACGAGCCTTTGCATAAGCAGCTTGCCAAACCTTCTGAAGTCTACCACCGGCAGCTATTTATTGTATTGTTGTGTTAATACTAATATTCATGAAATTAGCCGCCCAGTGGAAAATGACAGGGCGGCAATGATCAAAAGAAATGAGAAGAGTAGAATCAAGGTATAACAAACGTGAAGGATAATATGGAGGACTGAAGAAGTTGATATCATCTATATCTTGGTCTGTATTTGGATTATCTGTTGGATCCGGATTCACGTACAATGGCTTCTTTTCAAACTCACGAGGCGCCAACCTCTGTTGATCTGAATGCTCCGGTTCCAAGGCAGAGCCCACGAATATCAAAGTACACCAGACAAGTATTAGTGGTATGTATTTCATCATTGAAGTCAAAGGCGCCGTGATCGTCAAATAACAACTCGGCCGCTAGAAGTCTGGTTGATAAATATGTGTAAACAAAGGAAGGTTCGTACACAAATAAAAAAGAAAAATATCACAAAACAAGCACCAAAGTCGATCCGGTAATGATGTTTCGAAAAAAAAGGAGAATTGTAAGAGATAGACAATTTGTTGTGTGAATCTTTTATCCATTTATTGCGTCTCTCGGGTGATAAACTATGAGCTAGGGATCGAATCAACGTCGTTCATGTCCAGATTGTAATTCGTGTGAGCGGATCTCGGTGACATTGCTGTATTGAACGTGTGATTGCTTGAGTTGTTTGTGTTGTACAGATGGCTGTTCATACTCAGGTGGCGGTTTCCACGGTCTCTTCTGTCCATGATGCTAGCTGGCGGTATACCTGTAGTACTGGCGTTCGTAAACACCGTAGGATGGTCCGATATCATTGTGTGAGATGTTGACTGTAGTGAGCTCTCTGAGAAAGTAGAGGAGCGGATAGACGCAGTAGACATTGATATCATGGGGAGTGTGCTCATGTTGTCAGGTCTTGTTATCATGCTTGCCTCGGCTATTGATGGCGACTTTGAGCTGTGTTTTTTGGACTCTCTTTCAAAATTGACGCTCTTCTCACTTTGCCTGATATACTGTTCTTGATCTTGCTGATTTTCATCATCTTCATCATCCAATTCATTAACTGTGAAGTGAGTGTTGACTTCACTCTGCTTTTCTTCGTCGTCTAGCTGGATGTCGTTATCCCTTGCAAGATGATCCACAGTCGGGGGTGACAATTCAGGCTGTTTATTATTGTGAGTGCTTTTTGGAGATGTGCTCTTCGAAGGCGTCACTCTTTTAAACTGCTCTTTGGAAGAAGAGCTTGTGTTTCTTGACTGTATAAGCCTTCTCACCCATGAGAATCTACTCTGTTTATTCCTCTTGGCAGAGTCATCTAGTAACTTTGATGTTAGTAGTCATACTAAAAAAGTAGTAAGGAGGGTCTTGAAATTAGAAGCACTCACAAGCTGTATCAGAGCTCATCCTCCGTGTTGTGCTCAGTCGTTAGATGAACAATGCTATTTCGAGGCTCAGTTGTTGAGCCAGTGTATATTGTATGGTTGAACGTTTGGTGTGATGTTGGGTGATGACAATATATAACAGCGTCGATGTGTCTACGGATGAAAGTACATAAACCGCTGATTTATGCGTGGAAGCTGGCCTTTAGTTTCTCGAGTAAATGCTGAACCTTTATCGCTTCAAATAAACAGATAATTTATGGTTGGGCCACTCTGTGAGAACAGAACAATAAATAGCGGAGAGTGTTGATCGAATAATTATAATTACTCGCGGAAATGGCTGCAAAATACAAACTACAAAATATAGGGATTATCGTTTCACATATGCCACATATTGATATTGTGGCATTATGATACTTCAATATACATCGTTGTATCTGATCCATCGACATCATAATCCTCTGTCAGCTGACGAAGCATATTTCAACTCGTAATTAGCGACAGTTGCAAATGTACACTCTCAAACCTGTACCTTGTTATCAGTTGCCCTGTGCAGATCAACATTAGGTCCGACATATGGAGGTGGTGTATCAGCGGTATTGTGAGAGTCATGACTAGAAGCCACAAGGTCTTGATAGCTTTCATGATGTTCTGGGCTTGCAGGCGTTTGGAATTGTTCATGATTACCCATAACTCCAGAACCCTCTTCTACCAGTCTGGCATTCTCAGGGCTAGTATAAACGCGTCTTTGTTGGTCTCCAGTGACAGGGCTCGTCATATAGACTATGTATATCGAATGGAGCGTTCCAGGAAGACCAAACATGAGTGTAAGAAGGACATTAAGTAGGAGCTGATTAGTCCAGAATCCTGTTCTGATAAACACAGGAAGCGGTGGGAAGAAAAATGCAATGAGATAAAGGAAAAAATCCTCCGGATCAAATGATCTTGCATGTATCTCTCGAGAGTTGTCAGACATATTGTGTGATGAGTTGAGTTCTATTTGATAGTCTTCGAAAGCCTTATGAATCAGTGTAGTATGGTGGCTTTTATGTCTGGAGGCCCTATGTGTCAGATGAGCTTATATACTATGAAGTTTGATCTCTCTGCTATCTGTGGTCTGTTTTTTTACTCCCAAAGTCGGGGTTTTTGTGGAATATATTTTTGATTTTTGCAGTAACAGCGCGCTAGGGGTCCCACCTGTGACTAGTGAGATGTGGCACATAGCTAGAGGTGGCCAGCTAGTAACAAAAAATCAGAAGGGGGCTGGATAATCGAATCGATCAACTGCAGTCTGCACAGGATTCACTGTTCAGAAATATTAACTAGTAGTCTAGAACTTGAGGAGATTGTGCAGATAATTGTCCTTTAGCTGGCTGACATGCTCAAAATTTCAATATATATGCTAAAATGCTGCCGGGCCGGTGCTCTTGTCACATTACAGCCAGTGAAGAGTCGACGTCGACGTAAAATATATAAATGCAATATGAGTTGCATAACCGTAACACATCTTGACCCATATTATAACATTTCACAAATACTACTAGTAGTTGAATCATGATTAACTATAATCTGCTACTAGCATCTCCATGATCACCGCTAATTGTAGCCCCTAGATAGCCATAGTAGTTCTGCCGCACCGTTTTCTTGTCACGTCCGTTACCTGACTTCGACGTATTGAGGAGAGATTATATGGTAAATCTGTCACAAACACAAACTCCATCATTAGTCATCAGTACTGACGACGTTCGTAAAACCATCCTGGTGTCAGTTCTAATTTCTCACTATATCTAGTTAGTGGTTCTAGTGGTCGTAGTGTCTGCCAGCGCGTTCATATTAATTACAATCAGCTAGCTAGCTGGTGTATAAGTACTTACTATATTGTAATAATTAACTCCACCTTGGAAGCATAACGTCACAAAGCACCTATGGATGCCCATCAGTCACTAATTGTTGCTTATATGCCCATTTTATGCACTAATTAATATTGCTGTCAGTTGACACAGCTTCCAGTAGTGGTAACCTGAAACCAGGCCCCAAATATGCTCATTTGTGAATTAACTAAACAATTGTCAGTCTATAAATACAACTGTCAACTGGTTTACCAAGTTAATAAGTTATGCCGCTTAATATTATGGACAGCAATATCATGTTATTGTTGACGTTGTTACGACGTCAATTTAATGCTTGCAGTGTCAGACGTGGGCAGCCAATATGCAGGCCAGTAGTGGGTTGTATTATATATGCAGTCAGGACAAAGTTAATTTGATGGATTCGCGCACTCTTTGGTGTCTTTTTTTTTTTTTTGAATATGGTAGGGATAACAATATTATTTCGCATGAGTAGCAGCAGCAGCTAGACGTCGTTTGTTTAATTTGACCAGCAAAATATGGACCCAATATCCATCCCTGTTCTAGTAATTAATTGGTAATTTTAACGTCAGTTTGCTTGGCTGCAAGTATATTACTGTATCAGCAATATTTTGACCGGCTTGAAAGCGGCAGTCTAGCTGCACTAGTAATTCTGTCTAAGCTGCAGCTTAATTATACAGCTTATATTAAGATTATACACACTAGTGCACAAAGCAGACGACGTAAGCTACTCTTCTGGTGTAATTTGTTTAGTATTAAATTTTAGTTTCTATTATAATTAATATTAAAGATCAAATGTTGTAACGTATATAGCAAATTATTATATATTATGATTAACTAGCTGGACGTGCACCAGCTTGTTGATGGATTAACTTAATATAGTCGATACAGGATGCAATGTCTTTTCAATTAGCAACTGTAAGCTATCATTATTATTATTATTATTAAAGGAGTGTTCATTTGCTGTGGGGGAATTATTAAGTTAAACGTCACAGCGGAAAGCAAGAGTATAGCACGAGTAGACAATAAGTTCTCTGCCAACATAGATACTCTG
>JAJLRR010000066.1:13704-31078 GCA_030567175.1 Williopsis lachancei
ATATGGTAGGGATAACAGAACCCCAGGGATAACAATATTATTTCGCATGAGTAGCAGCAGCAGCTAGACGTCGCTTGTTTAATTTGACCAGCAAAATATGGACCCATCCATCCCTGTTCTAGTAATTAATTGGTTTTAACGTCAGTTTGCTTGGCTGCAAGTATACTGTATATTTAGCATCTTGACCGGCTTGAAAGCGGCAGTCTAGCACTAGTAATTCTGTCTATTAAACTGCAGCTTAATTATACGTCTTATATTAAGATACACACTAGCTGTACACAAAGCAGACGACGTAAGCTACTCTTCTGGTGTTTGTTTAGTATTAATTAGTTTCTATATTAAATATTATAAAAGATCAAATGTTGTGTATATAAAGCAAATTATTATATATTATGATTAACTAGCTGGACTTGCACCAGCTTGTTGATGGATTAGCTTATAGTCCATACAGGATGCAATGTCTTTTCAAGCAACTAGTAAGCTATCATCATTATTATTATTATTATTATTAAAGGAGTGTTCATTTGCTGTGGGGGAATTATTAAGTTAAACGTCACAGCGGAAAGCAAGAGTATAGCACGAGTAGACAATAAGTTCTCTGCCAACATAGATACTCTGTTTTCGAATCTGTTCGTATCATGTCATGATTTTTCGTAGTATGTTTGTATTGTTTTTGCTTTTCGATTTAGTAGCTATAGCTTATGAATCGTTTAGCAGTCAGCATCTTGACCTGGGTTAGCAGTTTCGTAATCCAAGATACGTAAGAGCTTCCAGACACTAAAAGAGATGACTGAACCCAAGAATGGACCAACCCAGTAAATCCAGTGGTAGTCTGGGAAGGACTTGGCAGCAATACATGGACCGAAAGATCTAGCTGGGTTCAAACCAGCACCGGTGTAGTACACACAGATCAAGTGACCAATGAACAAGGAGATACCGATGGCCAATGGAGCCATGAAGGTGGCTCTGTGCTTCTCAACAGCCATGAACAAAACAGTGATACACAAAAGAGCGGTACCGAAAGCCTCAATAAATACACCTCTGGATCTGGAACAACCACCACCAAGACCATTAGCAAAAGCAATCGGGCCTGGAGTCATGGCAGAAGCAGCACCAGCGGCAGCCATACCGGCAACCATTTGAGCAAACATCATCAATACACCTCTCACTGGTGGGATAGCTTGAGCAAGCATCAATGTGAAGGTAACAGCTGGGTTCAAGTTACCACCTGAAACTCTGAAGAAGATGAAGACACAGAAAAGAACGGAGAAACCGAAACCGAAGGAGATCATGATCAATTGACTTGGGTGGGAGCCTGGCTCGGCAACAGATGTATCTTGGTTGGCAATTTGAGCAATCATAAAAGCTGACCAGAGGAACATGAATGTACCAACAAACTCACCAAACATGGCAACCAAGTGATTTCTGGCACCATCTTGGAGACCGAATCTGGCGGTCTTTGGTTGGTATGGTGGGATGTAAGCTGGTTCGGTGCCTTGAGCTTCAACGTCGACGTTCTCAGTAGTCATTTTAAATGAAGAATTGAATTGATGAGCAAGAGAACAAACAGAAAAGAAGCTAATAGAGTGGGAGCATCCGTGGCTTTTATATCCCAAGGGATTCTTTCTGAGCTGGCGGTAAATCCAGCTTATTAACCTCATCACCATAAAAATTATTTGGGCTATATAATCCCCTGCCGGCAGCAACCCGCAGCAGCTCTGGTGTTTTAATTGACAAAAAAAATCAGCGAAACTCTGTAATATACGGCGAAAAAAGAAATACACATGCATAATAGAATGCGTTTGCATACGCTAAGGCATGCGCTTTTATGCGAAAACTTCTTATGATTTACTCCCGAAAAGCAAATCAAAAGCAAAACTAATACGTTGTTTAAAGCCATTCCCATTTGGTCGAGTGGTAGGATGATACACAGCGGTTGCAATTGAGCGCTGAGAGAGTAAGTGTAAGATTACGTTAGGCCATTGACCTCCAATATCCAGAAAGCTCGTAACAAACTCACACTCAAGCGCCTAAATTTTAGTCATCATCTTGCTATATTTTTGTGTTCAACTACTGCTCTCAATTTCAATTATTTTCTAGTTCCTGCACAGCGTGACAGGTAGGTGCATACTAAAGGTCAGAACAGTGCTGGAAAATGTAAGAGATGCCCAAAACGGAAGTAAGTAAATAACCACTTCGGGTCCCTAGTAATTACTGCAACGTTTATAAGTTGGCATCAAAACAACGAGCAGGCTGTGCTCTGTTGCGATGTAGACTTATAGCAGATACGATGTAAAGAATTTGTACAAGCCGAGTTACTACGTCCAATAATCAATCCTCATGATCATAGGTGGTGTGTCTCTGCCTTCGAACTGCCCTAGGGGGAAAATATATCTTGACGCCAGAGGCGCTGGTGTGTTTTTTTATTTTTTGCTTTGGCCTGGCAATTTGTTCGCTGGCCGCCGTGCTAAAAAAAACTACGCCCACCACACAAAAAGTTGTAACGCTGACGTCGGCAGCAGGCTCATTACAGACGCAAGTTCCGGACGTATAGAACGCATAGAATCCTGCAAATTTCACCACTAGTCTGCGTATCGTTTTTTAAAATAATAGAGTGATGTGGCTAATACTTCTCTTGTACTTTGTTAGGGTTTGGGTGTGCTTCTGTATATTTTTTGTCTTTGAGCAAGAGCTGTGAGTCTGTGACGTCTTCTTCGCCATTGTATATTACGCTGCTGGTGTTAACTGTATATAATTGAAGCCTTGTCTTAAAAATAGCACATTGTAGACAAGCTAGCAGAAACAAGGCGTGCATCGCCATGGCTTGTGGGTTGTGTCGTTTACATGAGAGATACAAATTATTGCAGCACTAGTACCGATGCCACCAATTAACCGAGTCGGTGCTACGGATCATGGTTTCAAAACCAAAGCCCATAATATCCTCACTCATTGTACGAGCGCTTAATACTTATAAACTACTCTTGCTCCCTGTATGACGTCGCATGAAGCTCTTCGACTAACTCGCATAAGTGTTGCAATCTGTACATTGTCTAATTATCAAACAAGTGTGATCGATTGACCATATACGTTGAACTAGACCTCATATCATAAATGTGCTTACGGCATGTTGTTTCAGCTTGAGACTACATTGGCTGGCCATAATTCGTGCGCTTGTCTCTCTCGGTAGAATCGCTACCTAGCCTGTTGCTTAGTGATCTATTTGACGTATTTAAACCTACTTATAGACGTATCATAATCATTTTGAGTACTGTTTCAGGGTCCATATGAGTTGAGATTAGGTGTATGTCAATGGTTTGCTCTACAACGTCCTGATGCATTGTAACTGAACAGTAACTAGCTGCGATCGACAGAACTATAAACCTTAGCTGAACTGTAGATTACTAGTACCAAGGTACGAATTAGACTTATAACTATATTAAGTGAGATCTGGATCGCTAAATATCGACCCTATGATCCGTCTGCTACGTCGTGTCACTATAAAGTGCAACTTCATGAATTATACGTCGATGGGTATGTGTCACTTCCCAGGATTCAGTCGACTTAGAAATGCGGATTGCCAATATATCGTATTTTACTTCGAATAGCAATATCTGCAGTAGGTCATTATAAGCTCGAACTAGAAATAAAATTAACGTGCTATCCCCAAACCAACTTCGCCTACATCTACTGTGTGATGTACGTAAAGTAGCTAGCACTGTACACACCATAATTGGGGCCTTGATCTTGTGAGTTGATCAGTGGATCTGATAAACATGATCTGGACAATGATCATTGCACGGACGTTGTGAATCGTGATTACTGGGCCCTGGATTATACAAATGGTAAAATGCTCAACTGCTGAGCTTGCTAACCTGTATAATGTACCATGTGCTATTCTATGCGCATTGTTAGCCATAGCTAGTAACTCGGTTTTAGCAGCCCTATATATATAAAATCGTTGACCAGGCCGGTCTACGTCTGCAAAGAATTTTTCTTCACCCTCCAGCTAGCTGACGTGGCTGGCACAAAAAAAAATATAGTTGCATAGCGCATAGCATGAACTCCAGTGGGATTCCTCTGCCTAAAATACCTCATGCAGAGAGTTACGATCAGAAGGAAAAAATTTGCATGAATTTTTTTTAGCTGCTGAAATATATGTCATGTGTCAGCTAAAATTTTCACTTGCCCACGAGCTGTGAACAGGAGTTAGCATGAGTTACCGCGTATTATTTATTAGCCCTAGCCTAAGCGGAGCTAAGATATTTTGTCAAAGGTCCAATTTCATTGATCATGAAACGATTCATCACGTTCTGAGCTGTTATTAGTTTACTAGATCCATCGTAATTCTTGACGTCTCCGACGTGTCTTTGTCCATCATGAGCTGTCTGCTAATATTACTATTTGCATGTGAGATTAATCATGCTGGCTGGTCTCACATGAGGTATCACTATAAGACGGATTCCTATAAGACGACGTAATCAACAGCTAATGAACCGCCGGACCAGATCGATCTCATTTATAAATGAATTAGATCATTCAATCAGAAAAAAGGAAGAAATTACTACGCATAGCCAGCACGCTAGTACGTCTCGGCTACCTGCAAACGCATGAGCTGCACTAGAAACAATATTGACATGACGTTGAGTCAAATACACATTTAAATATAGAGACATGAAGTAGGCCATATTGCCGTTTCTCTTCTTTGATTTCTCAGATATTCAAAAAAAAAACATGGCGTCACAGACAGGATTCGAACCTGCGCAGGCAGAACCCAATGCCTAACAGCTACTTAAATATAGCAGGGCATCGCCTTAACCACTCGGCCACTGTAACCGCGAAGTGTAAAAATTTTGGTTTTTGTCAGTACAGGTCTTGCCGAAGAGAAGTTAGAGATATAATACGGACAAAAACCAAAATTCTCTCCTCTTTAGAAGGCCAAATAAAACTTAAACTAGTTAATGTTACTTATCCAACATTTCTAAGCATAACTATCATATTACAATCTGAAAAAATCCATTCGGGATGGGATAAAAAGCTGTTAAACACTTCAAAACTTTGATCAATATCACAATGAAGCGATGGTTTGCCTCTCTGTTAGTCAACATCACTACAAAGGAGTAATCAAAGTTTCATATTATAACTTTAAGTTGGTGTTTAAACTATATATCTATAAGTACAAGCTTTCAATCTTACATTCTATCGACCGGAGTCAAACCTAACAAAGTCATACCGTTAAACAAGACTTGGCGAGCAGCAGAGTACAAGGCCAAACGAGCAGTGGCCAATTCCTTTGTTTGACCAGCAACCCATAAGACATCATAACAAGAAGAGACTTGATGAGTAAGACGGAACAGATATGTGACAATGGTAGCTGGTTCATTTGTCTTTGAAGCATTCTTCAAGACATCTGGGTATTGAGCCAATAGACGGATCAACAATTGACCTTGTTCCTCTGTCAAGAGTGAGTAGTCTGCGGTGAGTAATTCCTCTGGGGTAATATCAGAGTTTCTCTCAACAGATCTCAAACGAGAATGGGCATATTGGAGGTATGGACCAGTGTCACCTTCGAATGAAAGCATACGTTCCCACTTGAACTCATAGTTGTTGATACGCTTGGATTGCATATCTTGGATCATAACGGCGGAGATACCAACCAAGTCAGCAACCTCTTCTGGGTTTTCGATTTGTGCGTACTTGGCCTCGTTCTTCTTCATAACCTCGTGCATTTTATCCTTTGTCTCTTCCAAGATGTTGTCCAAGAACACAACGGTTCCCTTTCTGGTGGACATACCTTGAACCATACCAAAGTTGATGTGTTGTAAGTTCTTTGCCCATTCGAAACCCATCTGTTTTAAGATCTCAAAGAACTGTGCAGTGTGAAGATCTTGTTGAGAGGCAATGACATAGATCATCTTGTCAAATTTATACTTTTCATAACGTTGGATAGCTTCACCAACATCTCTTGTAAGGTAAAGCTTTGTACCATCAGATTTTTGAACAATACACTTTCCAAGCTTCTTGTTGAATTTTTTCAAATCGATCAACGTAGCACCTTTATCTTCGTGTGTAAGACCCTTCTCTTGGAAGATCTCCATCACCTTGGTCATCAAATCAGCAGAGACTTGTGATTCACCAGAGTAAACGTCGAATTTGATGTTCAAACGCTTATAAGTGTCAATGTACTTAACGATGGAGAGTTCACGGAATCTCTTCCAGTAGTTCAATGCAGTTTCATCACCATCTTCCATTCTCTTGAAATAGGCACGGGCTTTACCATTAGTTGACTCCTCTTCTGATAATGAATCACCTTCTTCTTCAATGTCCTTGTTAATCTTGACGTAGACCTCGAACAAATGGTTGATTGGATCCTTTTTAAGTGCTTCTTCAGAACCATATTTGTCAAATCCAACGGCAAGCAAACCAAATTGTTTTCCCCAATCACCCAAGTAATTGATACGGGTGACATCCCAACCTAATTGTTCGTACAAATTTGAGAGGAATCCACCGATAATGGTTGAACGCAAATGACCAGCGTGGAAGGGTTTTGCGATATTTGGAGAAGAGAACTCAACAATGATCTTCTTGTTTCCACCGAGTGGAGTGGAACCGTATGCGGATTTTCTGGTCAAAACATCCTTAACGACAACGTTGAAGAGGAATTTTGGTGAGAAGAAGAATTGAATAAATGGACCATTTCCTTCAACTTTTGAAAGGTATTCACCTAATGGGAACTTCTCGGCCCATTCTTCCGCCAGCTTCTTTGGATCGGATCCCTTGATACGCAATCTTGGGATTGGAATCAACAAATCACCACGGTCCAAGGTGTTGGTCCATTCCAAAGCTGGGAAGATGATGGCAGGGTCCACGCCTGAGATCTTAAAGAGCTCCTCGGTGATGTAGTTTCTCAAGAGATCAACGGTGTTGTGGTCTGGGAAAGAGCCCTCGTACTTGGTTGGAGATGAGATTGAGAGCTTCTCGAGCTGAGAGGCAATGACGGAGGCAGATGACATCGCGCTGTTTGAATAAGTTCTCCAGGAAGTTGTTTTATTTGTAGCAGTAGTAGCAGCTGTTCTAGTGTGCAGTGTTTTCGAGAAGCACAGGTGTAAGAGAGAAGATGATCTTGTGATTACTCTTCTAAACATCCACGGGTTTTCAGTAGTCGAATATACAGCTATTCGCTAGAAGTGAGATAAAGTGGCTGGCGTGTGAACAAAGAGATGAGCGTAGTTTTCAACTTATGATATTTTTTTTCCCTCTTCTCTCTCTCTGCTAATCTTTTTGGCAGTAAATTTGGACCAAATTATTATTTGATTTTTCATCGAACGTCCGACTCATCGAGTTTGTGTGCGCTTACCGGCTTTTCGCTAGGGACCTTCAGCAGACAACAGCAGCGTGCAACAAAGCATTAGCGGACACCAGAACAGTAGAACAGGGATTGTTGTCACTGTGGAACGGTAGTGGAGGTTGGCTCTGCTACTTAACCATCGTAGGACGGAGCTGAGCTATGTATTCTATCTACAGCAGTTCTAAGAAGACAGACAAGATCTCTATAAATTATTACCAGATCCTGATGATAAGAGCTTCAAAGATATCTGTAACAGCTATAAGCTTTGGGCAGTAGTATCTGATCTCAACCCACTCTCAACGAGCCCCTTCAAGAGCTGTTGCAAGTCATTATCTGTGATTCTCTGCATTGCACGAGGCCAGAACATCTTTCTTCTATTCAGTTCAACTGTTCCATCTGGCTGCTTTTCATTGGTCTCCACAATGACCCATACTCCACGCACAGCTCTGGTCAATGTAAATAGGGCTTCAACATTCTCATATTCAACGTGTTGACATACAGATACGATCTCCTTGTCACCATTATAGTCCAACCGCGGTACCCATGAACCATCTTTATATATGACTTCATAATAGATCCTTGGGAATTCCATCGTCCGTTCAAACAAATTCTCTCTGTCATATAACCAACTATGATGAAGCATATCCAATGTATCTATGATGGCCTCACGGACTTGTGGAGTCTCAATGACAATCTTTCCTCCAGAGAATAGTTCAATTGCACGAGATGTGGTCTTCCATCCAATAAGAAATGCAGCACCAACTGGAACACTACCTATTGTAATAGATCCAAGAATTACACCAACAAGCGTATTAAATCCAACACTTTTCATTATTCTTTGTACTGTTGGAGAATAGTACATATCACCGATTATAATCAAATCTTGGACAAGTGAATATAAGACTGGATAAATCTGTGCTGTGATCTCATTATCATTATCTTCATTTCCATCAAGAAACTGCAAGTCCAATTCATCTGGGTCGACATATAAAGTGTGATAATTATCAGTTATATTCGGAGCATAGTCATCTAGTTGAATATCATCAATGGCGACTGTTGAAGTAGTGTCACTAGTGTATTCTGGAGTATTTGTGCTGATAGAGGAGAAAATAGCTGCAGTTGATGGCAATGAATTCAAAATGAAAGTGGTCGGTGTTATCGTATAAGTCGCTATGTCTGAGAGCTGTGGAAAACTCAACGTCTGTAGATTCATGGTGATTAATGTTGAATATCATGGCTTATACCTCTACCTCAGCGTTGACTAATGGAGCTCGGACGACGTCATGATTCTTGAATTGTACGCTTGTGTGAATTACCGATCTGCAATATAAGTACCAAGCTTGATATTGCGTCATAGATCTCTATTTATTTGACACAAAAACAAAAAAATACAAACAAGCTATAGTCAAATTGTGGATCGATATAAAGCTCGGGTGTCGGATCTCTCAGTCTCTGTCACTGTGTTTGACGTTATATCGATAGTGTGCCAGCTCGTTTCATCATTGCAAGCCAAAATGATTATTTTGCTTCTTTGCGGTATGAATGTTCAGCTCTTCGCGTGGGATAGAAAACCCCAATATTGTACAGTACAGCTGACGTGCTATAACGTGTACAAACTCATAGCATATTTCTACACTGCAGAACAGTATCGACGACGTATAATAGATTCTAAAATATAGCTATGTTTCAAATCCTTTAGTTGTCTGAATTTTTCACCTCAGTATATATCGATTAACTGTAACATTTATGAATCAATGTCAATATTCCCCGCTATGTCTTGCACACCAGCTTGCAAGGTCTTGGCAATGTCGCAAAACATTTTTCTGCAGTTGACGTTGAAGTCAGCTCATGCAAAAGGGTCCGATCTGATCGACAACGACAAAATAATTTATGAGGCGACAAAATGTATGTTGTCTGTTTATGTTGATGCTGTCAAACCTGGAAATGGACATGACTAGTTATGATCACAGTCTGTCAGATGATCATACGTCATAGTCCTGACATATTCTACAATATATTGATTGTCCATCACTGGTGCCTATTGCAATAACGTGTTATGTAATTCTCGTACGACGACGTTGATGTGAACTATAAATGAGGAATATGGTTGATGTCAAAGATCTCTACCAACAGCTCAATATCAATATGAGGTGATTAATATTGAACGTCGCGTCAATCAGCATTTGTCCAGAAGATCACCAATGTATATGTTTATAACAGACGTAAAATATCTATTTCATTAACAATATGTTGAAACTGATTCATGAGCTCATGATATAAATATCGTAAGGGCGCTGACATGTGAGGCTAACTCACCAGACCTTTGACAGCTGCATCAACAAATTTGTTGGGGTAACAGGACTGCATGTCGACCTGCTTATTACAAAATGAAGTAACATAAGTATTAAGCTGCTCACATCGACTGTAATTGGCAGGTGTAGATTACGAGATGTTTTACGATCGGCGAACCAGGGTCCAGTGCTGGTATAAATTTAGTCATCAGGTTGTGTTTTTTAACTCGACTGTTATACTGGACGTTTTGTTTGTGCCGCTACTCGCTTGAACTTATACTAAGAATGATCTTAAGACGTATATATTTGTTCCGCACGAAAACTTATAATCTACGTCTAGCTCTCT
The DNA here is from genome assembly GCA_030567175.1 of Williopsis lachancei. Classification (NCBI taxonomy): domain Eukaryota; kingdom Fungi; phylum Ascomycota; class Saccharomycetes; order Phaffomycetales; family Wickerhamomycetaceae; genus Williopsis; species Williopsis lachancei. Next base: position 23,687 of record JAJLRR010000066.1, read on the forward strand.
CGGCGGTGACGACGTTAGCTGCTTAGCACAACGCACCAGTGCAGTAATATAACGTCTCATACTCACATAGCTTATTATAAGCAAAACTAACTTCTATATATACCCATTCTCTGATCCAAATTAACTAGTGCTTTGGCCTTTCCTCGCAACGGCGGCAGCAATATTAATATCGCACAGCTTTCGCCGGATCATTTCAAATTTACAGATTCATAATATGATCATTATATTATAATACTATAATATATCGCGTATAATTAGAACTGCTAGAACACCCGGCGGGAATTATCATGGCTCATGATCAATATATCGGTCGTTATTACGTTGTATAATTCGTGATATCAAGTTTCAACTAGTTATATATAATCACGTCAAATGCATTATAATGGTCCATGGATATGCTATCACACATAGCTTATACCCGTGTTTTCTTGGATAGTTTAGCACGATGATGTGGACCAGATCACCAGATCAAGATGTCTTGATCAGCGACGTTGGACAATTTGCAACAAAGGAAGCTGCAGTTCACTACAGCTTTTATAACCATTTTATATTTTGACAAGCAACGTCGTCCAAGTCTGACTGCACAACTGCAAATATGGGCAAATTCATCTCTGGGGTAAAATGATAAGCCGACGCGATCTTAAATTCAAAGTTCATGAGACATGCAGCAATATTTTACAATATGACGTTGGGTTTGGTTTGACAGCTGGCAAATGACCAGTCATGTGACCGCTGCCATATATTTTGATTATTGACTCTTGTCGAGTCTACTGTCTGGACATTTTATATGACAACTGCAATTTATAAGAAACGTGATATAATTATATGTGCGACGTGGCGGATATTGATCTCAAAACGGACATATTATATTAACGTCAAGCTTTGCAAATAATGTCGATGCTCTACAGATTCACCCCACTAATTTTGAACTGTAGAATCCTAGATTAATCATGACACGTTGGTAACAATTTGAAACAGTGCAATTAAGGCTAGTCGAGCATATTCACTAGGGTCTACATGAATCAAGCTACAGCTAGACGTGCAGGCATTATAATATTGTAATCGCTCATTAAAATATGGTTGGCGTACGCCCTTTTGATATTCTTAATTGAGAATCATCATTATAATGCTGCAATTGACAAAGGGACCAACGTATTGATTAATATCGACCTATGCTAATATTGATTCATGGTAATCGGACATTAACTAAACAACAGTGGTGTTATAATTGTTAGATCTCATTACAAAGGTCAGTAAAAAGACAGTTACTTGCAAACATTTCAGCTAGCTAGCTGAGTATGTCAGGTATTAACATCAATGTCGTCTCTGAATCATTAATTCCTCATGCCCAGTACTGTCGACCGGTTGATCCTTCCAGCTTCTCGAGAAGGATCAACACCTAATAACTACGTGTGTCGTCCAGAAATGTCTATAATTCCATCATATATCGATAGAATGTCTCTAGGTGAGTAACTTGTCTTGGTTAATCACTATAAATATCCTTCTCAGCAGTAAATATGACTTTGAGCACAAACATGCCATAAGATGTCTGTTAATTAGTGATGATATTGCTCTAAAAACGTGCTACAACATGATCAACTTTCAAGAGTTCAAGAAAACATGTTGGCCATCTATCAAGTCGGTTCGAAGGAGACAGATCAATATCCACTCAGCATTATTAAGTATACATCGCTAATATTATAAAACGTTGTTAAGACATGTCGAAACCACCAAGAAATGTTTGGAACGCGGTCGTATTGAGACAAATTAGAATCTGCAGTCGATACGTAAACGTGCTAATTCGATTTGACTAATCTTCATGAGATATATCGTGATCTGGGCATGATATATAAACTCTCTGTCTCAGAGCAGTGTTACGGCCGCCAGTTAATTGTTATGCTTTTCAAGTGCAATCCAACACCCAAGAAATCATGGTTGATTCATATTTAAAAAGATGTCGATCACTATTATATGACAGATAACGCAGGTCTCTTCATGGCGCGCCCCATATATTTCATGCAGTACCACGGAAAATTCATCGTCAAATCTCTGCACCGGTAATTGTGTCATTTCACCTCATAGCTGTGGCTTGCTGGTTGCTACAATGCTTTGTTGTTGAGAATAGCACGAACCCAGGTCAGAATTAGTATTGAGAGGCCTCGGCTTGTCTGAAGATTGGTGTATATGTTATTATCGCTATCGTAAATATATCATCGTGCACGTTTGTCCTCTGGAGGCACAATCTCTGAAACACTGGAAATAGAGTTTGGACTGACAACTTCAAAACTGTACAAACTTTTTCGGACATTCGATTATAATAATAATTCCTCGCGTAATGAGACATCTGGAAGACGTTATCACGATTCTTGATTACAGCTAGCGAGTGACTTCTTTTAGGCCAGACGTAATATAGAACTCCTTATTGACCACACGCCCCTTTGAAGACCATACTGTCCGTAGATTAACAGCTAGCATCTCATGCCAGTGAAGTAATATCTCATGCAGTAATATTGTAGCACACATCTCCAGACAAGTTGACGACATAGCCCTGAAATTATGATCTGGATTAGTAACCACTATATTTATACTGTATTATAACTGATGTTGACGTGTAGTAACTCAGAGCACCGATTATAAAGCATGCTAATATTTACGAGGTGTTAAAGATATAGTCCGGGTGTGCCTGCTAGCTGCCGACTAGTACCAATATGCAACTTATGTTGAATGGCATAGGGGGTGCAAGTTGGCTGCTATATTATGTATATCTAGTTTCTATCTAATATTGTGTATCTTCAGCCGAAAGCAGGATAACTAATTGTAAAAGCTATGCAAATTATGTCATAGATCAGTCACTGATAGAAGTCTTGATTTCACTAAATATCAATGGAAAGCCTTTTATACGTCATAGTGATACAGAGGATAGCTGAAAGAAGTTAAATATATGACTTCATCGTGAAAGAATTACAGTAGAACAAAAAAAAGAGAGTTACATGAGTAATCAGAAATTATCAAAATTGTCATTAGTTATTCAAATTCATTAGTTGTCGTTAAATCAGGATTAAATGGTTAATTATTTGCTCATTGAGAGCTTGAAGATGAGTTTGAAGACATACGTCTCCATCTAAATTTACCAGCAAGTTTCTTGAGTCCATAACTATCTGAGAAGCTAGAGTTCTTACCACTGAATGATTTGCCCGTGGTTGTAGTGCCTTCATCTATCACGCTTGTCGATGATCTTGGTATTATACGATCACGAACATCGATAGGCTCATTTGCAAACACAGGGGATACACACCTCGTCGAACTTGGTGTTTCCAGTGGACAAGGCGTCGAAGTACGTCTCTCGGAAGTTTCATCACTTGGTGATGACAAAATGCAATATGTTGAAAAGAAGCCGTCTCCATTTGGCTTGCTATCACGCTTAGCGTGCTGTATAAATTGGAAATATGCATCTCGTAGAAGCTCTTTGATCGACATCATCGAATCTACGATAACGTCATCATCAGGTATTGTCTTTTCCTGGTAGAACCCGTTCAGTCTGGCTCTTAGTTCATGTGGGATATTCACCTCCTTGGGTGAATATATTGAGATGAACATCGTGTAGATGTATTCCCACAGGTGTGTCCTCGTCAAATCATCTGTAGCAGTAAGGAAATTATCTGCGCTTATGAGAAACTCCAGGTTCTCAGAACAGTGTATTCTTTTGAGAAAGTCTGAGAATGCCACTCTTGAAAAAGGAGGTGTACTCTTCCCGCTCAGTATACTCTCAAAGCTTGGAGCCGATGTCGTCCCAGATACATCACCTGGGTCAGGTGACAGTGGTGTGTGTAGCGCTTGTGAGTCTGAGTCGTCATCGATCCCATCGATTGTAAATGTGAATGCCTCTATTGAAGGTGTTGATCGTAATGAACCGAGCCCGGACATTTTATTATACGACAACGAAACGAAAGAAAGAAAACAGAAGCACTTTCTTCTCTAATATAAGCTCTCTGGTATGTGGTGGATCAGCTGTTAGTTATGCTCTTCTTAATGAGTGTACGTGTTAGCGAGTACTGTTTGAAGTCCGTCCCGTTCTTCGTAACGACTTTTATCAAGCTGGTACCTTGTAAAATTTGGGGAAAATGGTTGGTCTTATAAAAGGGAAAGAAAGATTTATTAGGGCGTTTAGAAACTAACGATTTTGCGCATGGGAAAAGTGTGTTTTGATCGAATTTGGCTAGCTAGTCTGAAAAACGGTCGCAACGGTCGAATAGTGCTCAGGCCTGCATGAACTGCAATAACCGTTTGTCCTGAGACAAATCGTAGAAGTGGAGCACAAAGCTGCTGATGGGGAAAAAATATGACAGACAGCTGGACAAACCTTAAAATTACCACAGCAAAAATTCAGGTGTGATTGGAGACTCCGTTTTGAAAAACTTACAGTTCATCAAATGTCCGAGTTGGACATCGTGGACGTAATTCTCAACTAAAGCTGGCAACTGACGGTCATCTTTGAGGTAATCCACAGGATGACATGAGTGGGTATATACCATATGGAGTTGGATGATGAAGAAAAAGAATCCACGTCGACTACATTATTCATTAATACCGCGTTTGACGTAGCGGGGTAAGCATACATATAATATACAGTTGTACTCTGCAAATATTGTTCAAGTTGACATCTAGCTGACAACAATAAGATCGAGCATATCAAGATTTTTTGGTAGAGAACGTTGAATCAATGATACTGCACTAGCTCATTAAAACGTTTTTCGTACTACCTCTAGTATAATGCCACATATATAGGCTAAACTATTTACGTCCAGTGAGCTAGCTAATTAAATCTGTTAGCGACTACAGTATGCTGTTCGTAATTGGCGCATACTGTGCTATAACAACAGCTTATTATAATATAATACGACGTCTACGTTGTTCGTAGTTCACCATTTCGCATGGCAATTATGTTGTACAACTGCTGTTTTCACTGGTGCCTTGCTGAAAGGAGTCACAATATTAGTAGCTTAACGTCACGGCCAGAACTGATAAAGGCACATCTTCAATGACTGTCCAGCTAAGTGTGGCGCAGACCATTAGATGTGGCCATAGTTATATATTATAGGCTTTGAGCATCTGACATCGCGGCCCAAATACGTTCACGCTACATCCCATAATTATAGTTTGCAGATAACAATAGAGATAATCACAGCGTCTTATAATTTTGTGAAGACGCTGACGATAAGTATAGCTGTGAAGTTTAGCTGTAGCTCTTATCAGAAACACATGTATAAGTCCTAAACAATGACTAGCCATGATAACTTCGAAACGCTGAGAAGTATCAATATCGAACACCTGTTTACAGCTAATTCTTATCTATATTAACCAACAAGCTGTAATATTGGTGCCAACTAAGGGAATCGACACGTTAATCTGTCCATTGCATATTTGAGATTGTAATAAGCTGTAAGTATGTCGATATCTGATGTCTGACAGCTATAATAATTACTAGTACGGTGACCGGTAACCGCCTATACCGATTATCTCAACGGGTTTAATTCTGGTCTTAGAAGAAAGCTCGGCCGACTTTCCGGCCCCCTCCCGGCCATGACTGCTAAATATTTTCCTATGTCTTTGCAAGGAACTGCTATATTACTAGTTATCGTGATGAGCTGGGACGTTTAGCTGGCTGGTACGTCGTCTGTGTCTGTTTTAAGTTCTTTTTGCCGGCATAGATATCGCTGCAGGTTGCTGTATTATAGGAGAGGATTGTGGACAAAAGAGACAAATCCTGTTTTTTAGCAAACTTGCATCTGACATTTGTTAATCAAAAACAAGGACAAAGATGGGACAAAGGCAAACAGATCATGAACCTGCCGGACAAAGGTTTGTGGTTAAGACGACGTTAAGGCGCTATTATATAAATATTTAAAGGTAGGGAAATCGCCCTTGCTCAACCGTCGGCTGATTTTGCAAAATTATGCCTCATTTAGCTGTTCATGCTAAGGATCTGTTAATAAGTGGAACAAGAGAAGATTTAAAGGCCTCCTAATACCTATTGTCTGAACTTGTATATTGCCGCTCATTGTAAACATGAATTTTTGACTCCTTCCTTCCCCCTCACGTCAATTAACAGAGTTTGGTGGAGACGAGGCTGAACTTATAACCATAGCAGGCTTCTAATATAGCGTCAATTGTCTTGAAGCACTGCACTATCGTCGTGCATAATGGGCCAAAAAAAACCATGACTACGTCGTCGAAGATGTACTAAATATATATAGCTGGTGTCTATAATTAACCTGTGTTGATGCTATGTGATATATAACAGGGGACCAGCTGCAAACTGGAGTGACATTCAGTCAGGACTACCAGCTTGTCAATGACATTAAGTGCTAGTTCGGATATGTAAGCTAGGGCTGTTCTGCCTGCAATTGCTAAACTTTCAATATGATGCGTTGATAATCGATAATTATAGTGCTAGCTAGAAGCTTAGCGAGCCGTTCAACTAAAATATATCCACGTCGTCTTTGCCAGCTGTATTAAAACTTCAGCCATATTCGACTATATTATTAGTACTAGTTATAGTCAGGACCTGGTGCCGTGTTTAATTTCAACTTATAAAACAAAATCTGCACCGGCAATATCACGACGTTAGTGTTGGTAATATATTATGAGTGTACGTTCGGTAATGCATCGTATGTTAATTACTACATAGCATTCAATTGCCTAGCGTTTGCATGAGATTCTCTTATATTTATAATCATGTAGGACAATTATCATGTAGGACAATATGTAAGTATGGGCTTATTATTCTGGCTTGACTTATAGAAGCTGTCTTTTTATGCAAAGAGATCATTTCGATCATCGTATTCTCTATATCGAATAGCTGTTATAACTCATGATGTCAAACAATATTTCCTGCGTCGAATGAAATTGTTATTATAGCTGGTGAATGACGTATTATAATAATAAGACGTTCACTAGCAGCTTGTTGAATGAGCGAGTGGCACGTACAGCTCATCTATGTGCAGCACTAGCTACTGGCCAACGTCTACTACTTTTTTTTTAGAAATTATACAGTTGTATAACGGAGACCTCATTATTGGCCTAGTATAACGACGCGGTTATTATACAGACAGCTAGTTGTACTCGTGTGTGGTTATAGCCTTGCCTCACACTAGACAACTCATGATGATCTATGGAATAATTATAATCCAAGGATTCAGGAACGCAACGTCATTGATCGAATTAGACCACATCTTTTTTTGACGTGTAATTGACGTAGCACTGTAAGGGTAAAAATGGTAAGAAGCTAGCTAGCAAGTGTATATAATGGGAAGTAACCCGTAGCCCATAAACAGGTCCATAAATAAATTTTCTGCATAAATTTACACATATTCGCGGGAGATTATATAGGGT
>JAJLRR010000066.1:33037-58697 GCA_030567175.1 Williopsis lachancei
GGGCTCCTAGGCAGAGCAGCAGTACAAGCTATAATTTGTTCCGGCAGTATCCCTCAAGCTATTTTATTCGGATTCCACCAAAACTTGGAAGAGTGCGAAAATCGGTTTACATGAGAGGTGAAAACCGCCAGTGAGCATCTAGGTGCTACCACCGGCTGGTCCCGCGCGCTCTTTCGGATTAATAGAGCTTAGAAACTGCACTAGCGTAGAACAGCTGTTTGCGCTTATATGAAAAAACGTTATATGACGTTTGTACGACGTTGGAATTATCTCTTCAGTACGCGTTCCTTGCAGTGAAACGTTATGTGCCATAATGATGTTTAGATCAAAAGTTCTAGCTGCTTATAGCTGCTCGATGAAATGTGAGTCGTGATCACTTATATATATAAAAACTCACCCATGTAGAGAATTGAACTCAGAATACGGCCTCTGCCTTATCGGACTGTCTTTGTGCCAGTTTAAACTTGACTTCTAGATCTTATATATCACTTAGACGGTAACCACTCATGATGGATGCCACAGAGTAGTACTAGCTGCCTTGTTATTGTGGTCATACTACGTCTGGCAAGCTGCTGTATAAGAAAAGCTTTGTATAACAAGTCCTCTTTTCTTCTCCATTTATGGCTTGAATATCCACGTATGCTTTACTGAATATTTCATCATGAGTGTCAGAGTCAAACATGAACATCTATATAAAATCAGCTTAGTATACCAGCTAGTATGGAGGTAAACGCAGTCAAAAATATGCGTCTAACATTTCCTGTTTTGGGTAAGTTTTTACCCTGATACAGAGTCAAATTTTTGGAGCCAAGCTAGAGATTGTCATGTGACATGATGATAAGTACGTTAGTTCTATGGTGAAGGACACTGCAATATTGACGTAGGACGTCAAAGATTTTGAACATAAGACCCTTCGACAGCTGTTTCAAGAACAAGAAACTGCTTCTCCTCATTAGAGCTAGCTCTAGTTACTCTAAACTCCCTTTGCCCTGTTAATGACGTCCTATATATGTTACAGCAGCTCGGGATATTAAACCTCCTTCATCTTTAGCTGTAGTTCATATAACAACTTTACCACTAGCTGGTAGAGCTATATTGTATGATGCACCTAATCAACTATTTGATACAGTAATATTGATCTTATAATACCATGGGACCTGGGTGAATGCTTATCCGCTGGTCTAAAGAATTGACCCTCGCAGTTATATCACCTCTTTATCTTTGTGCTATCTAGTGTGCTGATCCCATTGTGCTTTACATTTTGACTCCTCGCAGCTTACGTCTACGTTTTAGAACACAGCTAACACCGATCTGCATATCTTTGTTTGGCTTGACGTGGGCAGTCAATTTTCATTTTGGGCATGAATCCCGAAAATCTCAGATAAAGTATAAAAAGGCCCTTATTGAACCCCACGCTTTATGATATTGAACGATATTATTGTTTTATAAGGAGGGAGATATCTAAACAGGATACTTCTACGTCCATCAATTGATATCAGACATAATCAGTCAAGTACAATAATGTCAGTCGCTAAGCCAATTGTGTTACGTCTCGGAGAGGTCTATTATGGCCATCAAGCTTGGAAACAATTAGAAAACATTGCAACGGTGTTGGTTGATGATTCCAAAAATCGTGGTGAATTTCTTGAGAATTTGAAAGGGAAATATAAAGATGTTCAATATATCACAAGAACTTTTGCCAGTGTTGGTCAAACTGGATTATTCGATGCTGAATTGATCCAACATTTACCAGAATCAGTTGTATCTGTTTCTCATTGTGGTGCTGGGTATGATCAAGTTGATCCTCATGCATTGGCTGATCGTGGTATTCAACTTTCCAACGTTCCATCATTGGTCGATGATGCAACTGCTGATACACATGTGTTCTTGCTACTTGGAGCATTGAGAAATTTCTCAGATGGTCATCATAGATTACTCAGAGGTGAATGGCCAACTACTCCAAAGCAAGCTGGTACACCAATTGCTAGAGATCCAGCTGGTAAAGTTGTCGGAATTGTGGGTCTTGGAGGAATTGGTAGAAATATCTTGAAGAAATTACAACCATTTGGATTCGAGAAATTCATCTATCATAACAGAAACAAATTGAGTACAGAATTAGAAGGTGGAGCTGAATATGTCTCATTTGATGAATTACTCAAACAGAGTGACATTATCTCCATCAATGTTCCATTGAACAAGAATACTCATCATCTTTTCAACTCTGAGACTTTTGGTAAGATGAAGAAAGGTGTTGTTGTTGTAAACACCGCTAGAGGTGGTGTCATTGACGAAGAGGCATTCATTACTGCATTGAAGGATGGAACAGTTAGATCTGCTGGTATTGACGTCATGGAAAATGAACCAAATCCTAACATGGAACTTGTCACGTTGCCAAACGTGTTGGCACTTCCACATATGGGTACACACACCATTGAGACCGTTCAATCGATGGAGGAATTCGTCGTTGAAAATGTTGAGAGTGCTATCAAGACACAAAAGGTGATTAGTTTGGTTCCAGAGCAACAGGGAAAGTTTTGATAAGACTCTATCAACTTTATGGCATGACTGATAGGGAGACTGACTATAAATTTATACAAGTGTTAATAAACTTAGATGACTAATCAGAATCAGAATGTTCGGTTGATAACGACGATGACTGCCTTTGTACAACATTCACGTGCTATTATAATAGTGTTACGATCCCTACTTTGAGTGTGGAGAACAACGCCTTGATTTAAACGACGTGAATATTAGCAGTAAATATCAGCACTAATTATATGTCGGGTGGGTCGGGTTCCCGACACCGGTTCCTGTCAATTTTATTTTTCCATAGCAGCTTCGCGGGCCCAAGCTTCCAGCTCCCAGCTCCCATCTCCCAGCAGCAGCTGGACGTTGCGATTCTGACTGGGCTCACGATTAGCAGGCCCCGATTAGCAAGCGACCGTTCAGCCCTTCAGCTGATAGGCGGCCAACTGTATTACTAATTGGTGGGGGATCAGCCTGGGCAGCAGCTGGAGCTCAGCTGAACAAAAATAAAAATGTGAAGCAAAAGCTGGTCTCGAAGCCTCGTTAATTAGAAACTCATCGTTCGTGGAAAAAAAAAAAAACCTAAAATTATTACTGAGAGCTCTGCGATTCTCATCAAATCGGAAAGTGTGATCACCGTTGCCAGAAAACTATTCACTTGACCTTGTAACTTTCACCATTGAACCCATCAGACTAGCAGTTCACCTGGCTTACCCCTTCCACTTCTCCTCCTACACATCACACACTGTACATACATACGCTCACACACACACGCACAGCGAAGAAGCACACCAAGGTACAATTTAAAACTGTACTTTCCCATATACATAGCACACATATCTTGATATATTACTACTCACAGCACCAGTGGTATATTATATTAACTTTACACACTCTTATACATACACCATATATATTACATACACACACACACAAAACTACATAGCTGTGTGTACATTAATATCCAATTCATACTAAATAAATATGGATCTTGACGAAGTTGACTACGAAGCTCTCCCACAGACCGCAACGATGGGTGCACAGCTTGCTGCAGGAGCCTTTGCCGGTATCATGGAACATAGTGTAATGTTCCCAGTGGATGCGATAAAGACGAGGATGCAAGCACAAGGAGGTTATACTGGAGTATTAAGTGCCATAACTAAAATTAGTACAACGGAAGGTTCAGTTGCATTGTTTAAAGGTTTAAATTCTATGGTTATGGGTGCAGGTCCAGCTCATGCTGTTTATTATGCAACTTATGAATGGGTTAAGAAAGAATTGATAACGGATCATGATAGGTTCAATGTGATGAGTACTGCATTAGCAGGTTCAAGTGCTACAATTGCAGCAGATGCATTGATGAATCCATTTGATACGGTTAAACAAAGAATGCAGTTAGGTTCGAATAAGAAGAGTATGTTTGAACTTGCAAGGCATATGTATAAGAATGAAGGATTTGCAAGTTTTTATTATTCATATCCAACAACGATTGCAATGAATGTACCATTTGCAGCATTAAATTTTGTCATTTATGAATCTTCAACAAAAATGCTTAATCCAACAAATTCATATGATCCAATTGTACATTGTTTATGTGGTGGATTAAGTGGTGCAACAGCAGCTGCTTTAACTACACCATTGGATTGTATAAAGACAAATTTACAAATCCGTGGAGAAAGTTTAGATCCAAGGGTTAAAAGTGCAAATACTCTAATAAAAGCTGCAAAAGTTATAAAAGATATTCATGGTTGGAATGGATTTTGGAGAGGTTTAAGACCAAGAGTTATTGCCAATGTTCCAGCCACTGCAATTGCATGGACTTCGTATGAAATGGCAAAGCATTTCCTATTGCATTAATGATCTGGTTATTAATATGATTAGCATAACTGTTTCTGTATTTTATGTCTTATGTTTTATGTTTCATGTCCTTCTGTTTCTCATATATATTGTACTTACTTCTTCTCTATGTTCTGATCATTATCTTATTAGATCATGTTTCTCATATTCACTGAGTTATTGCACTCTGAAGTGCCATTGCCTTTGCCACGGCAGCCATTTCACGAGGTTGTCTAGCCATCTTTTGTGCGACGAATGAAAAGAGTACACATGAACCCAAGAATCCGAGAAGATTGAAGAACTATAATCAATAATCATGATCAATGTTAGTATATATAAGCAAAGGGTAATCAATCAGAATATGTCAACTTACAGCTTTCCTCGAGTACATCTTCTCCTCTTCTTCAGTACGCACAGACGCAAAGATCCTGCGTATGCTGCTTAGAAGCATTGCCTTGTAGTTGTTGTATATCGACTCTTAGATAAACAATTGACATCTCAGTTGAAGTGTGCATCATCACTTTAGATTTTCATATAAAAATCCCAGATAGAAAAGTTCATCACACAGCTTATAGCGCACCCACTAAATCTGAATCAGATTACCGTTCTCAACAGATAAAACCAAACCAACTGGCACAAAGATCATCATCAGAAGAAGGATACGATCCATAACGATGAATTCCTATACAAAAAGTAAAGTCCCTCCCTCAAAGCAGTAATCGGTATCGCGTTCCACTTCTCTCTAGGAGAAGCAGTCTGTATATTGCACTCAATAGCTCGTTAGAAAATAACGAACCAACTGTCCGCGTAGCCTCCCATGCCCAATCTCGTTAAAGTTTGGACTGAAATGTTTCTTATGGCCACGGCCCTAGCGAATTCCTCGCCTGGAATCTCTCAAGAGAATCTTTATTTTTTTAAGCTGGACAGCGTGAACCACCGAATTTCCCACCTGCGTAAATAATTTGAGCCCAATTTTTGAATTAAAGGCTCTTTTTGTAAACAGGTTCATACAGACTCTTGGAGGGAGAGAAGTGTGTGAACCACTGTGCCACAGGGGCACAAATGGCACAATTTTAAGTGTTTGTAGGGTATTTATTTGTATGCGTTCAATGTTCGATTCTTGGTAGGGGTAGCATTTGGTTACGGTTGTTTGGTGGGGTTTAGATTTTAAATCTTGGGTGACAAAGTAAAGAAAAGGTTACTTTGATCATTGGTAGATGAAGGGTATACCATCTTTGAATTTCATCCATACAATGACATTACTAAGGACCTTCTGTCATCTTCGTATATCTTATACAAAACAGTATTCAACATCTTCAAAGGATCTTTTGGCAAGTTTGATAAAGCAGAATCAAAAGGATTTTTTAAAAGAGTTAAAAGAGAGAACAGAAAAGAATCCTAATTCCACTATCGGTAAACCATCATTACATTCAAAGAATAGAAATAGACAGTCATCATCCTCTTCATTTTCCAAATCAACCAACTCTTTTGATTTCAATCAGTTGAAGAGTAAGAAGATTAGTAACAATCAACATTATCAACAAACTCAATCTACACCAAGGTCAAATGACATATTTAAGAATTTTAACCCATCAACATTTAAATATAACGAATCTTTATCACTTCGAGAAAATGATTTCTATACAGAGCTTTTCATCAAAGTTTTTGAAATAAATCCAAAATTTCAAGTATTATACGTTGAAAATGATTCACCAAAGAAGACAACTTTAAAACAAATATTGAAATTGTTAAAAGATGATGAAATTATAGATATTGTTGATCAGATTGAACAAGATTCAGGGATTTATAAATTACCATTGTTAAGAAAGATGAATAAAGAAGCAGTATTAAGGACATTTGCAGAAAAGAAAGCTGTTGAACTCTCTAAATTATACGGTCGTACAAGAGAAAAGAAAAGAGAGTCAAATGTTAAATTTATCAAAATTTCATGGGAAACTTCACAAACTGATTTAGAGAATCAAAAATTGAATGAAATATTGTCACAGTTGAATAAGAATCATAAGTTGACAATTGCAATTGATTCAAAGGATAATCTGCAGGATTTAAGAGGTGTCTTTGAGACGAGTAATAACAACAATAACACTGAATCTGATGAACAGACTAATAATGGTAAACCACAGAGGTCCAAATCTCTGAACCAGTTTGAAAAGATCAAAAGAGAAAAAATGATGGAATTCTTGAACAGTAAACTGGGAGAATTGGCAGAAGTTGAAATCTCTGGTGATATTTCAAATAAGTTGATCCTAAACGTTACTCCAAAGGTAAACAGTAATTCAAAGAAATCAGATACGAATAAGATGTCGTTGAAGGATCAGAAGAAGTTGGAAAGAATACAGAAGCAGAAGCTCAGAGAAGAACAGAAGAAGTTGAAGATGGAGGAGAAGGCAAGGGATTTGGAGAAGATCCTGGCAAAGACAGAGGGTTCCAACATTCAGTAGTAGATGTACATAGTTATACTTATAGTTATGGGCTCACCTGTATATACACACGGCATTCGTTTCCCGCCCTGCGGGTAAATCAATTTTCGTAATGTACCCGTTACATATTTTGGCAGCTGATATTATCACGATATTTACATTTAGAAGTTATTAGAAGTTAGATATTGCTACGGTGTCATTGACACCTTTGTTCGAGACAGTCAGCGTTACAGCACAATGGCTGTTCTTCCCGAGTAAGTCACTCTCCTCTTACTACATAGACCATTGCTAACCTCAGTTCCACCCAGCTGGATCATCACCATCTGTGGATGCTGTGCATTCATAGCATCCTCGATTTCCTTCTTGGGAATCCATCTTCAACTGATGAACTATAGGAAACCTTTCCAACAATCGTTGATTGTGCGTATTCAACTAATAATCCCATTATTTGCAATCTCATGCTTTTCAGCACTTCGATGGATCAAATTTGAAACTTTTATCGGTCCAATAAAGGAGATTTATGAAGCATTTGTCATATATACTTTCTTTTCACTATTGACCCTATTATTAGGTGGTGAAAGAAATATTGTTATTATAACAAGTGGTAGATTACCTGTTAACCATCCACCTCCTTTTAACAAGATTTTATCACCTGTTGATATAAGTGATCCATTTACTCTATTGGCAATTAAAAGAGGTATATTACAATACGTTTGGTTAAAACCAATAATTTGTCTAATGACAATCTTTGTTAATGAATTATGGACTATAAACCATACAATTTTTGGATTAAATCCATATTTTTGTATCAATTTCATATATAATCTAAGTGTTAGTCTTTCACTTTATGAATTGGCACTTTTTTGGAAATGTATGTATAATGATCTTAAACCTTTTAATCCATGGGGTAAATTTTTATGTGTTAAATTGATCATATTTGCAAGCTATTGGCAAGGTGTTATATTAGGCATAATGGGATATTTTAACCTTTTATCACAAGAAGATAACGGTTTAAGTTTTGCTATACAAAATGCATTGTTATGTGTTGAACTCATTGGATTTGCAATTGGACATTGGGAATCATTTTCATATAAGGAATATAGAGCAGAGAATTTACCAGGATGTGGTAGGTTATCATATGGAGCTGCTCTTCGAGATGTATTTGGATGTGGAGATTTGATCTATGATTTCAAAACGACTTTTAACGGGGATCAATACGATTATAGACAATTTGATTCAGTTGAAGCGTTGATTGCACATCCCGTATCAAGGTCTCGTATGGCAAGGTTTAACGATGGGTTGAGGTTTACAGACCAGGGGAAACAGAAATATTGGCTGCCTAACAACAAGAACGGTGTCAATATCAAGAGTCCTTTACTTTTGCAGAGACCTAGAGCTGGCTCTATATCTTCTACAAATGCTTCAACAAGAGCCATGTATGCAAATTCGATGTTGACTGTTAATTCTAAAGAGGACGAACAACAGAATAGTTATACTGCTAATGAACAAGAAGCTTCATCTTCATACAATGAGAATGCATCTAACCATAATATAACAGATCATGATATAAATTTGTTATTAGAAGATTATGTTTATGATGAAGATATCTATAAATCAGCTAAACGTGAAAGACCATATGGTGATAAGAATTATCCGATTATCTATGACGTTGAAGAGTATACTTATTCACCTGCTTTACAAAGGCTTCGACGTGAAGCAATGGCAAGACAGGGTGCTTAGTATTATTATTTACTGCTTATCAATGGAATATTATTATTATAATCCTTATCAAAATGTCATATGACACTAAGAATGGAAATTAATTTCGCGGCTATAACAAAATTATTTGCTTAACTATGAAGATGATGATCTAAGAATTTTTGCCTTTGTATTTGCCAAACAGACAGTTAATGAATTGTTATATAGCATTGGTTAACCACAGATATATTTATATAACCATAGACAATGGACGACGCTGAACTACAAGCAATCAGAGCCGCAAGACTACAAGAGCTCCAGAGAAACGCTGGTCAATCACAAGGACAGTGAGTTGTATGACAGGTTGTTATATGTGAACATTTGTACTAACATTGATGATAATAACAAAGGGATAATAACTCTCTAAGCACAGCTCTAGATCAAATACTTGAACCAAGTGCACGTGAACGTCTCTCTAGGGTGAATTTGGTAAGACCTGATCGTGCAAAGGCAGTTGAACAATATATCGTTAGACTTGCACAAAGTGGACAAATTAGACAAAAATTAAAAGAGAGTGATGTTGTAGAGATCCTTAATGGTATTGCTAGAGATGAAGCTAAGCGTAATGAGAGTAAGATTGTCTTTTCAAGGAAGGAATCCTTGGATGATGATGAAGATGATGATTTCTTTGATTAATCGCGTGGTCACATGACCATGGTATATACAATGGCATTTGCTAGCTCATAGAGAATAAAAGAGTACATTGAGATGACAGCACAAAATTTCACCTGTAGTATGGATCGATTATATCAAGTATCTGTACCCAGACCGATCATAGCTGCTATTGGCCAGTAGTATTGCCAGTACTACAAACAGCTGTTCTATGGCATCAGCTGGCCAGTGGATCATCCCAATGCGGAAAATAAGCGATAATTGGACAATTGGGCAATTGGCTTCCGCCTTCCGCATTGGGATACTCCTGGCGGTTGGCCCTTAAGTACTACTGCGATACTTCAACAGGAACTCGCAGATGCGCTGATAAGATGGACCAGAACGGTGTATAAAAAGGGGACATCCCCATCTCATTCCATCTCATCCCATCTCATCTCCTTACTATGGATCCATCACCACACAATACCCAGCTGATATAACCAACACAATGAGCCTCCATCCCTTTGACTCCATCACCGACGCTGAGGTTAGACTCACCTCTAAACTCATCAAGGATGTTCACGGTAGTGCCTATGTGCATTTCACACAACTCGATAGACTCGATCCTCCAAAGAAAGATATGTTGAAATATCTCGATGCCGAACGTTATGGTGGTCAATTACCGGAGATTGCAAGAAGAACATATGCCTATTACTATCTCGATTCCAAGATGCCTCTGTATAAGGCCCTTGTCAATGTGACTTATGGTCATGTTATAACATATGGTGCAGTTTCAGATTGTGCTGCTGGTCCTTTACTTCCAGAAGATTTACTCGATATTGAAGAAACTGCCATTAAACATCCAAAAGTTGCTGCAGAGATTGAAAAATTGAAATTACCAGCTCATATCAAAGTTGCTGTTGATCCATGGATGTATGGAACAGATTCTGATGAAATTAAAGAACCTTTGATCCAATGTTACATCTATTTAAAAGTGGATCATCCAGATGCAAACCATTATTCTATCCCAGTTAAGTTCTGTCCTGTTTTTAAGATGCTTTCTAAAGAATTTGTCAGAATGGATTATCTTCCTGCTGGATTTGATGAAAAGACCATTGCAACTCAACCATGGATCCAAGTTCCAGCTGTTGAATATCATCCAGATCTAAACGGTGAAACCACGCTCCGTGACATCAAACCATTGATTGTCCAACAACCAGAAGGTGCAAGTTTTACCATTGAAGGTGGTAAGATCACATGGCAAGGATGGGAATTCAGAGTTGCTACAAATGCAAGAGAAGGATTCGTTCTTTATGATGTTCATTTCAAAGGTCGTTCTCTGTTCTATAGAATCGCACTTAATGAAATGACCGTTCCATATGGTGATCCAAGAGCTCCATTCCATAGAAAACAAGCTTTTGATTTGGGTGATTGTGGATTTGGTGTTAATGCAAATGAATTAAACTTGGGTTGTGATTGTCTTGGTGTTGTTAAATATTTGGATACATTACGTATAAATCGTGATGCTGAACCAATAAAGATGACAAACACGGTTTGTATCCATGAACAAGATTATGGTATTTTGTTTAAACATATGAACTATAGAAATGGTAATGCGATTGTCACCAGACGTCGTGAATTTGTCATTCAAACAATTGCCACTGTGGGTAACTATGAATACATTGTTAACTTTGTATTGGATCAAGTTGGAGCCATCACTGTCCAAGTTAGAGCAACAGGTATTCTTTCCACGATGCCAATCGATGAAGGTGTCCAAGTCCCATGGGGTACGAATATCGGACCAGGTGTTATGGCTGCTTATCATCAACATCTCTTGTCTTTTAGATTCGATACAAGAATCGATGGTGATAAGAACACTGTTTGTTATGATGACTATGTTCCAATGGATGAAGATCCAGATTTAAACCCATATAACGTTGGTTATGTTGGTAAGAGAACCATTGTGGAAAAACCAGGTTTTATTGAACAATCTCCATTTACAAATAGAACCTATAAGGTCATCAATGAGAATAAGATTAATAAGATCACTGGTAAACCAGTTGCTTATAAGTTTGAAATGCCAGCCAAACAGATGATGTTGGCAAAACCATCGAGTTATAACTATAAGAGAGCAACATTTGCTCAACAACAATTTTGGATCACCAAATATAGAGATGATGAGTTATATGCTGCTGGTGAGATGACAAATCAATCTACAAGGGATTCAGGTTTAGCAGATTTCATTAGAAGAGATGAAAGTGTTAGAAACACGGATACTGTTGTTTGGCCAACTTTAGTATTGACACATCCTCCAGTTACAGAACAATTCCCAGTTATGCCATCTGATTTCATGCAATTCAGCGTTTCACCAGCTTCATTCTTTGAAAGAAATCCAGCATTGGACGTTCCATTGGCCAATAACAAATTTAACCAATCAAAGTATTATGAAGAGACAAATGGTTCATCAGCAAGTTCAAATCCAGCATCTGCTTCATGTTGTAAGACAACTTTGTAATATTGGGAGAATGGATGTGTATAGTATATAATATTTTATTTAAATTCGATTAGAATTATAGGTTTTTAATTATACTTCACGTTGTAGAGAGTCTTGTAATACTAGTCTTTGCAATGTAAGTGTATTGTACTATTCTGTCACGTGACTTGTTCTATTCAATGACAATGGCATATGACTACGTCGACATTGATCATAAACTGTGGCCAGTTGTCCATGCATTCAGTAATAATTAGTACAAAATAATTATCCAAGATAACACCACATGATTGGCTCATCCAAAGTTTCAGACTTTGTGATGTGTCACAATTTTTGTTCGGTTTTTTGCCATTGGCTGGTGCATTGGGAACTTATAACACGAAAAGTAAACATTTGGCCCAAATTTGGCAATTACACGATTTTTATATAAAAGCTGCACAAATGCCCAAAATCAAAACAAAAGCATTCAAACAAAGCCTCAATTCACATAGCCCAAGAATATTAACAACGAACCCCACGGTTATGCTCCCTCTGTTACGCTCATTTGCTCCGCTGAGAGCCTCTGTCTCTGTCTCTTCTCCACTGGCCAGGGCCACTGCTCTGCAGTTCTCCACCACTTGTTCTGCTCTGTTGGAAGGAGCCAAGTCTAAAAAGACAACCTCAAAGAAGAACAGCGCTATTGCTACTGCCCATCCAAAGAAACCAAGAACAGCGTTCAACTACTACGTCAAACATCGTTATTCTACCGGTAAGGATGAACTTTTAGTTTACCCTTTCAACGAAAGAGGTTCTATTTTATCAACCGAATGGGAATCTTTACCAAGTTCTTCCAAAATTGAATTTGAAACTAGTGCCAAAGAGGATAAATCACGTTATGCATCAGAAATGGCGATATATAGAGAGAAATTACCTCCAAAGAGACCATTAGGTTCATATTTCCTTTGGGTTTCTGAAAACAGACAATCTTTGTTGGATTCAAATCCAGGTGTTTCAAATACAGATTTATCAAAGATTGCAGCTGTTGAATGGAAGAAATTGGATCAATCTTCAAAGCAACGTTTTATTGATGAAAGTGCCAAATCCATGGCTAAATGGAAGACTTTATATGCTGAATGGAAAGAGGCAAACAAAGTTGCGAATGAGTAATAATTTGTATATCGAATAGCTATATCAGTTGATTTATCCAACGTAGAACCCAATGAAACAATTCTTTAACATTCTTTCATAGTTAACCCAAGAATGATATTTCATAAACAATAGGGTTCCATCTTTACCTGCACATTTCATCAATTCATCAATTCCACCGGGATGAAATGGTAAATAACAAGTTATATTGTAAACTTTGTTGTTTAAAACTGTCCAACAATCATCAATAGATGAATGGGTTTTTAAAAGTTGTTTATCAACTTTTATTGGAAATGAAATGTCATTACCTTTTAACTTTAGGGCAATTTGTCTATTATTTAAAGCATTTGAATTTAATTCAACCCAATCCAATTGAGAATGACCTTTTGCTAATACAACTTTATTTCTCTTATTATTGGTAGTAGTAGTAGTAGTAGTACTTGCCCTTTGTGATGAGTTTAAAGATGGAAATGTTGGTATATCTTTAGTATTTAAACCACCATTCGGTACTCTTAGATTATTGTATGTATTTCTACTTGTTGTACTATTTGTATTCCCATTTGATATTGCATTTCTCTGTTCTTCAACACGTCGTTGTAATGGATTAATATTTGTATTATTATTATTCATTATATCCTTATCTGTTAATCGTACTACTATTTAACCATTAACATCATCTGTATTTGAAATGATTTATATATTATTTTTGCAACGTCATATGACTTTGAGGTCGGAATGGTCGGATTATTATATATATAATTCATCCATTGATTTATATATATGGGGTGCGCTTTTCCCCAAGTTCCGCGCCTAAATATTTATAATTTGGCTTATATTTAATAAAAATGGCGAGACGGTAAAAGCCTAGCATTTATATTTTGCTTTAGCCGACAATTTATTTGTTACTCATATCAATATCAATATAATCAATATTTATATTTATTTGCTATTGGTAATAATCATAGTCCTATCATTGACATATAGAATAACATTAACATTGACATCATCACCAATTGATCTGTACCATACTGAAACATAACCATCATTTGATCTTCATCACCAGACATAATAACTTATAGCTACGCATAATAGACATTGGAATATAATTCAACTTAACGTCGGCTAATTACATTTATTATTGCATCATCACTATAATAAATATACTTATAATTATATTTATATTTATATTTATTTCATAGTGAATGTCATTTCTGCAAAGTCTCTTTCAATCGAGACCAGAGATTTTACAATTCGTTGGCTACGCTGATACAACTGCTAATATTACAACCACGGGACTGATATCACCAGAAATATTTAATAGACTCTCTTATCAAACTCAAGATCAATATTTAAATTCAATATCCAAAAATTTCATACATAGATTATATTTTAAATATTGGAAATTATCTTCAAGTTCAAAATTTATCAAAATTATATTGTTTTCTTCAATCACTGCAATTTCATTATACATCTTTATACCTTCGTTAACTTTTTATTTTAAATCTGAAAAAGATCGTCAAAGGATGTTTAATTCAAAGAGAATTGATAAATATACCACTGGATTGATCAACACAAGAAATGATTGTTTTGCAAATAGTTCGATCCAGGCATTTGCCTCATTACCTGGGTTGAATTTATACCTTAACGATATTCATAAGCAGTATAAATTGTTAAAGTCGTTGCCATTACCATCTGCACAACCATCTGCGTTAGCGGATGGTTGTAAGACTTCTGCTGGAGATGATGGTAAGTCATCTTCTAAACCTTCTGCGTTACCACTCCATGCAGCATTAGCAGACATCGTCAAACAACTACAAGAACCGATCAAATCCTCGAAATATCTCTCCGTTTGGCCAATGCTCCATGTCATTGAAAAGATCTTCAACCTCAAGATATCAACAAATCAAAACGATGCACAAGAATTGGTCCAATTGATCCTTGAAACGATGGGTAATGAACGTGTTAAGTTGAAAAAATTCATCAAGACCCAAGGGTTAAACATAATGATCCCTGATTTCCCCTTTGATGGTCTATTGGCTGATCAATTGACTTGTTATTCATGTTTAAACTCTTCAAAACCTTCGTTCCATCCATTTTCTGTGATGTCTTTACCTGTTCCACAGGAGAGAAGTTGTACTTTGAAGGATATGCTCAAATCGAATGAAATGGAAACCATCAACGGATATCATTGTCTACGGTGTAAGATTAAGGCTATTTTAAAGATTGAGGAACAGTCTGTTACTACCAGCATATCAGAAGAACATTCTCAATGTATCAGCAGATTAAAGATATTGGAACCAAATCTTACAATAAATGACGATTTAGATGAACCATTGGAATCGTTCGTTAAGAATTATAAAGTTGCAGGTTTTACATCTGAATCTTTATTATCAACCATAGTTAAAAAGACATTGATCGTTAAGGCGCCAGAACTATTAACTATTCATCTTTCAAGATCGATGTTTACTGCAAATCATATCGTTAGAAATGGTTGTTATGTAACTTTTGAAGATACTTTGGATATTGAAATTGATCAAAATTTAGCAATGGAGTATGAAAAGAGAAAGAAGATGAGTTTAAAAGTTGGATATAACGGTAAACCGGTTAAGAATGGTGATGAACCGTTGGATTGTAAAGAGGAGACTATCAATGAAGAAAAAGAAGAAGAAGATATAGATGGTTATTCGGATGATAGATATGAACCAAATGAATTGAAAAAAATCCATTCAAAGATGTTGACTGAACATGAAGAAGAAGTTGAAGAAGTTGAAGAGACAATTCCTTCAGTAAATACCGAAGAAGAAGTTACTGACGAAGCAAATGAGGAAGCTGATGAAATAATCGATGACAGTGTAAGTGATGAAGAGAACAACGAGGATAACGAACTCAACGTTATGAGAATAGGAAACGTTCGTTATAAGATGCGTTCCATCATCAGACATCAAGGTACTCATAATGCTGGTCATTACGAATGTTATAGGCATAAACAGAAGTTCATGAAGAATACGATCAATGGTGAGATTGTGGATCTATCTCCAAAGATTCAGTGGGATGATGATGACAATAACAATGACAGCAATGACAACAATGATGAATTGCAGAGCAATAAGGAAAACATTACAACTTCACCACCTTCAACTCCAGTGAACAATGAAAGTATATCTCGTGGTTCAGAAAATGCTGCTGAATCGGATGATGATAACTCTCATTTCACAAGATTTAGATCAAGATTAGGAAGTTTGGTTTCTCGTCGTTCTTCAATCAGCAGTAATAGTCCTTCAAGAAATGGACGTAGACATTCAAGTATAAGTGGGTTTCAAAACCAACCTTTGTTGGATGAAATTACAAAGAATATGAACAACAACACATTGGATGATGATGATACCACCAACTATAAAAAGATATCAAGCGTTGTTAAATACCCATATTGGAGAATCTCAGATACTCAAATATCAGAGGCAAAGAAAAGTGATGTCCTGAACGAGAAATGTGGTGTTTATATGATCTACTACGAGATGATTCATCCTGATGAGTGAACAAATATACCATACACATACCCAAATTATTACTATCGTAGTCACATAAATTAATTACCTAATATACAAAAGCTCACCAAACATCTATTGGATAACAGCAACAAGGTCTCCAGCATCAACCATGTCTCCATTGGTATGCACAACCTTCAACACTTTGCCACTTTTTGGCGTAGAGACTGTCATCTCGGTCTTCATGGCCTCAATGACGATCAATCCATCACCTTGGGAAACTTCATCTCCAACTTTAACAAGAGGTTTCCAGAATCTACCACTATTCTCAGAATAAACCAACACGGCATCTTCTGGGAATTTCTCCTCTTCAACAACCTTGGCACCTCCTGATTTCTCCAAATCTGCATTGGCAACTTGGATCAATTGGGCAAATTCTGCAGCTTTTTCACCATTCTGTTTCGATTCAAATTCCCTTATAGATTCAGAATTCTTTTCAATCCATCTTAAATACTCTTCATGATCAAAAACGGATTCTTCAACGTCAACTTTGAATTGTCCATTCTTTGCATCTTCGGTGAACTTATCAAGTTCTTCTTCAGAAACAGGATAGAATTCAACCTGGTCAAATGGTGTCAATAACCATGGATGTTCTGTAGAATGTGCTCCAAGTTTCAACTTATCCCAAATTGGAATAGTACGTCCAACCAATTGATATCCACCTGGTGAATCCATTGCATAGATACACATGTACATACCACCAATACCAACAACTCCATTCGCAGTATAGGTTCTAGATGGATTATATTTGGTTCCCAATAACCGTTGACGTGGATCAAGTGGAACTGCACATGGTGCTCCTAAAAACACATCACCAAGACCCAACACCAAATATCTAGCGGTATACAACATCTCTCTAACATCCTCTCTTGAAATATCATTCACATTGGCAATGAAATCAACATTGTTTGGTAACCATGGTGCATCTGAACGAATCGTCTCTTGATAACGGGTAACACAATCCAACGTCTTTTGATCTTCAAATGCCATTGGTAATTTGAAAATCTTGGATTTAACTTTCCATTTGTTTTCAAATAAGATCTCACGTTCATATGCAATCAAAGTTTCAAGAAGATCCCTTTGAGAAATTTGATATCCATCAAATCCAATCAATACTGATCTAACACCTTGAGACATCTCAATGATACCAACGGTTTGATGGTTTTCAACCAAGTTGATCAAACGGTTGATTCTATAAGAATAGTTCAAATCCATCTTCAACTCACCATACTCAACAAGGATATAACGATCACCAGCTTGTCTATAAGTAACAACTGGAGATTGTTCATGAGGCTTGATAGTGGCCAAAACTGGGTTCTCTGGCTTGGAAAGTATCAATTCAGAAGATAAAGATGGATATCCACCGATAAAAGTATCAACAGTCTTATCCTGGATAGATTTCAAATCTCTTGCAGTCTTGTAAGAAATTGGAACAAATTGGATAAGATCACCAGGTTTAACTTGTCCAATCTTCCACATCTCAGAATCAGCAACAACGGCTTGACAAACAAATCCACCAAGTGAAGGACCATCACAGGTCAAGATAACAGGTTCATCACCAGTGAAATTGATAGCACCAAGAGAATAGACATAATCGTGCTGATTGGATGGATGTAAACCTGCTTCACCACCGTCCAATCTTGCCCATTTTGGCTTTGGACCAATCAATCTAACACCAAATCTATTGGAGTTGTAATGAACTTTCCATTGCTCAGAGAAGAACTCTTCAACGGATTCCTCCTTGAAGAAATCTGGAGATCCATGAGGACCACAAGTAACACCAACGGTCCATTCTTTGGTTTCGAAAGATGGAATCAACTCCTTTGGCAAAGCAACTGGTTCGGACTCTGGAGCTGGTAAAGTGTTGGATGGCAAGTATGGTTGACCCAAGAACAAAACATCACCAACCTTCAAGACTCTACCGTTATAACCACCCATGTTACCAAGGGCAAAAGTGGATCTGGATCCCAAGTATTCAGAGACATCGATACCTCCTCTGATGGCCAAATAAGCTCTGCAACCCTTTGTCAACTTACCAATGGAAAGCTTCTCACCTCTCTTGATAACAACAGGTTCCCATTGCTTCACAACTGTATCATTGACCTTAACTTCAACTTCACCACCAGTGACAGCAATAACTGAATCAGCATGGAACAAAAGAGATGGACCGGTCAATGTGAGTTCAATTGCTGGAGCTGCATTAGCATTACCAACAATCTTATTAGCCAATCTGAAAGAGTAAGAATCCATTGGACCAGATGGTGGAACACCGATTCTCCAATGTCCTGTTCTACCTGGATAATCCTGAACAGTGGTATAAGCACCTGGAGTCAAGATCTCAAAGGCATTAGCCTCGTAGTCATAGGAATCCAAGATCTTGGTGTGCATCTTAGCAGCTTCAAACATCTCAGAATTTGCCACTGATCTAAGGTAATCCAAGTTGGTAACAACACCATAGACAACAGTCTCATCAAGAGCCTTTTGCAACAATTTCAAAGCCTCAGCACGATCTTTACCATGGACAATGATCTTGGCTAAAGTTGGATCGTATTCAGCAGAGACAGTAGTACCCTTTTGAACCCAGGTGTCAACTCTTGCCCATTCTGGGAAGGAAACATCGGTCAATTGACCTGGAGATGGCTTGAAACCCTTAACCGGGTTCTCAGCATACAATCTTGCCTCCATAGAAGCACCGGTAACCTCAATCTTCTGAGCACTGAAATCTGGAGCTTGGTTAGCAGCAATGTTCAACATCCATTCAACGAGATCAAGACCTGTGACAGCCTCAGTGACCGGATGCTCAACTTGAAGACGAGCGTTCACTTCCAAGAAGAAGAATTCATCTCTCTTCTCCTCATAAATAAACTCAACTGTACCAGCACACTTGTAGTTCATCGAACCACCCAACTGTTCAGCAGCCTTTCTCATAGCTTGTCTAGTGGCTTCAGGTAAGTTTGGAGCAGGAGTCTCTTCCATGACCTTCTGGTTACGACGTTGTAGAGAACAATCACGTTCACCAATGGCAATAGCATTACCGAAACCATCACCAAACATTTGAATCTCAACGTGTCTTGCATTTTCAACAAATCTTTCCAAGAACACACCAGAGTCACCGAAATATGCTTGACCTTGATGCTTAACAGTCTCAAACACCTTTGGTAAATCATCGAGTAAATCAACTTTTTGCAACCCGATACCACCACCACCTGCGGTGGATTTAAGCATAACTTTAACAGAAGTCTCTGGATCATTCGATAGACCCAATTTCTTAGCAAATGCGATAGCTTCATCGATATCAGCGATTAAACCAGAACCTGGAACCAATGGAACGTTTGCTCTTTCTGCAATTTCTCTAGCAGAATGTTTCAAACCCAATTTTCTAATTGAATCACCAGATGGACCAACAAAGATAATACCTTCTTGAGCACATCTGTCTGCAAAGACTGCATTTTCAGAAAGGAACCCATAACCTGGGATAATGGCTTCAGCCTTGGAGTCCTTTGCAGCCTTGATAACTTTATCAATGTTGATATAGGTTTCAGCAGCAGATTGGCCATGTAATGGGACTGCAACATCAGCGTTCAGGACATGTTGAGAGTATTGATCAGGGTCTGAATAGATAGCAACGGATTGAATGTTCAATTTCTTCAAAGTCTTGATGATTCTAACGGCAATCTCACCTCTGTTGGCAACAAGAACGGTGTTGAAAGGCTTTGTCTTATTCTCAGTTGCCTTTGTAGATTCAATGTATGATCTCCAACCACCAAAAGAGGTGATATCCTTTGTACCCTTTTGAGTATAACCGATCTCTTCACAGATAAAAGATTTAACCCATTGACCATCTTGTAATTCGACTGAACCGATTCCCAAAGGTTCTGGGACCATTGAAATAAATTCACCAAATCTTTCAATTGGAACAGAATAAACTTCGACAATGATCTCAGAAGCACCAGCATCTGAATCTGAAGATACTCTTCTCAAACCAGGTTTAGCAATTGGACCATTCTTAGGAAGGGCATAGAGTCTATAACTCTTTGAAGTCTTTGTCGTTTGCAACAATGTAGCATTAACTTTTTCCAATTGCCAATGCAAAGCCATACCTGTTAGATGAGCACCAACAACTGCCAATTGAACACTTTTTGATAAATCTGGTTTTGGAGGGGAAACTTCATCACCTAAAAGGGCCAATTTATCCGTAGCACCCAAAGTCCTCTTTGTTGGGAATGCTTGTTTCAAATAACGAGAACCTAATTCAAACAACGCAAATTCTGTAAATTTTCCACCAATCAATGTAATACCTTGTGGTAAACCATCTGGTCTAAAACCTGCAGGTAATGCCAATGCGGTCATATCAGCCAAATTGACAAAGTTTGTCCAAGTACCTTGTTGAGAGTTAACCAAGACAGGTTCTTCTTCCAAATCTTTAAAAGTTGGATTCAATGGACAAGTTGGAACGGCCAAGACGTCGATATCTTCCATCATCTTACGAACTTTTTGTAGGATTCCTTGTCTTTTGTATTCATAGGTAAAAGTGTCAGCAGCATCGAATTTTGTTGCAGTTTTGATGATTCCAATAACAGTTTTATCGAGAGATTCTTGTGGTGGTTCAGTCTTGAGGAAATCTCTAACTGCAGCATATCTTTCACCGACCCATGGACCTTCATATAGACATTTGGCCAAGTCCAATAGATCTGTAAAATCAACAGCAACGATCTCAGCACCTGTTTGAGACAATTGCTTTATAGCATTTTGATAAATCTTTGGGTTTTCTTCTTCACCATACCAAGGTAAATACGTTGGGATAGCAACTCTTGGTTTTGAACCAAAGCTCTTCAATGGGTTTGAAGGCATTGGTCTTGAATATTCATCGTTATCAACGTCAGGTTTAGCCATCACTTCAAATGCCAATTGAGCATCGCTCAAAGTCAATGAGAATACACCAACACAATCCAACGATTTACATGCTGGAACAACACCTGAACATGAGAATACACCAACGGTTGGTTTTATAGAGATCAAATTGTTCAAGGCTGCAGGAACACGAGTCGATCCGGCAGTATCTGTGGTCAATGCCAAACATGCAATACCTCTGCTAACGACACTAGCGGAACCTGAACTTGAACCTCCAGAGACGTGTTTATCGCTAAAGGAGTTTGGTACTCTTCCGTATGGAGATCTGACACCTACTAATCCGGTAGCGAATTGATCGAGGTTTGTCTTACCGATGATGATAGCACCAGCTTCTCTAAGGTTTTGAACCACAGTGGAGTCCTTTTCCGGTGTGTATTCAAAAGAAGGACAAGCCGCTGTGGTGTTGAAACCCTTAGCGTCGATGTTGTCCTTGACGGCTACCGGGACACCATAGAGCTTTAGTTGTGATTTGTTTGATCTTGCCTGGAGGATCTTCCATTGGTGTTCAATCTCCTTTTCAGATGCAATGGAGATCCAAGCTGGGTCCTCTGGAGCGCATTTTTGTGATTTGACCAAATTCTGGAGTGTACTTAGCGAAACATCTGGGGTGCTCTTGTGATGGAAATCGACCCATTCGCCGATGGTCCAGCCCGTAGTGTCCACCATGGTGCTATGTGTGTGTGTGTTTGCTAATTGTTGTAGCGTAAATTGGGATGGGTTCGAGAGCAAGAATGGATGATGAAAAAGAGGGTCCTCCCTGGTTATATATATATTAATTAATCAAATCCTTTCCGATGATCTATCGGCCATCGATGATAATTATACGACGTTGCAATGCCCTCCTGTTACTGGGCAATAATTTTTAGCAGCGATGGCTCTTATCAGCCGGCGAAAGCCTCCCACAGTGTGAAAAAAATGAAAACGTTGTGTTGCCCTGTCCCTGCCTCTCATGTTCAGCTAATTACAGCATGTATGTTTTCCTGCCTGGGGGAGCTCTTGTTCAACAAAGAAAGTTGAAATTTCCGAGCAACGCGCACGACTTGTGAACAAGTTGGGTTCGGCGTTTCGCCGGCGGAGAAGAACGGCAACTACAAAGCATAACGTCTAACGTCTAACGTTTTATGTCAGAGGTTGTGGGCCAGTGTAGCACAGGCTGGTGCTTACCACTGTCTCCAGCTGCAGTACAGCAGTAGACTTGTACCCATCATCACCACAGAGAGCATGGACAGTAGCACTATCCCATAGGCTTAGTCGATGGCCTATTGTTCAAAGGCCATTTTCCATTTTTATACGTCAAAATGACCAGGCGTTATTTTACGCAGACGGGGTTGATCGATCTCAAATCTCTGATAACGGCCCCTACCAAAAAGTGCGAAATTTACAAAGGGCGCTGTGTAACGTCCACCGCCGGCGAAAAATATCATCACAGCTAGACTGACGTCACAATAAAATGTATGAAAATGTATGGGCTTAACAGCTTACGTACATCTCCGATACGAAGCTACACTTCAATCATCAATGTATTAAGAAGTATATTGTTGTGTATGCTACTCCTCCTTAACTATGGCACTGTAATCGACATCTTCATCAACACTCTGTAAGTTGACGTTGTGTGTAGCAGTGCTAGTAGTGGCTGTAGTACCACCACTACTTATAGTGCTGGCTGTCATACTATCACCACCGGTCGGTGTATTACAACCGACAAACTTCATCAAAAGACAGCATAGAGAGATCATAAAGAACCATAAGAGGAGCATATAGACAAACAGTTTCTTCTGAAGCTTTTCAACTTGTCCTCTGATCAAATTGTTGCTTATGGTTGAAGTATCAATCCTGGAATATCTAGAAATCAGATGACTATCTTCATCTGATATTGTACTGATACCCTCAGTGTCAATGATCAATCTATAAAACACATCGTAAACTAATGAACTCATAGAAATACCAAATGCTCCACCCATTGACTTCAATACGTTTCTTGTTGTAATTGCAACTGATCTATCAATCTTTAAAGCTTGAACCTGTATACCCACAATAGAACTTGGTAATACAATTCCAATGGCAATTCCTAATAATACAAGTACAAATATATCACAAAAGATCGACATTGATCCATTAAATCCAAATAAAACACACAGTGATAAGATTGCAAATGACCAAATTTGATATCCAACTGAAAGCATTAGATTATAACTGATACTGTTATTAGTGTTCTTATTACTCAAGATCTTACCTGTAAATAATGAACTTATTGTTAATGGTAATGTCATAAAGATCATAATTAAAGAAGATTTCAATATGTTCTGCTTAACAATTATCGTTAGATAAAATGGTAGATAAAATTGAACAGATGTAAAGACAAATCCATAACAAAAAGTCTGTACTAATAACAATCCTGGATCTTTCACAAATAACCTTCTTAATGGAATCAATGCAAACTCTTTGGATATCTTGTATTCAAAAAGGATAAATAATACTCCAGATGTTATATTTATTATGACAATGACAATAATGGTATAAGTATCAGTACTGGTAACACTGGTAGCCATAATCAGAGTTATTAAAAAGATACTTATCGAAATCAATCCTCCATAATCCAATTTTTGAAAGAATAATCTCCATGTAACTGATAGTTTAGTTGAATTACCACTTTTTGGTAAAGTGAATAAAGAACAGACACTTAACGTAAAGCATAGTATGGACATGATGTAGTACAACAAATAGTATACATCATCATTACTATTATTACCCTTCACTGCTAATGATAAGCTTGACAGTGTCAATGGACCCAAGAATTCTCCAACACCCAGAGCAATACTGAGATAGCTCTGTAATTTAGGTCTTTCCAATCTCTTTGGGGTAACGTCGATCAGTAAGAGTATCGTTAATGAAACAATACATGCACTTCCAACACCAACAATGATCCTTGAAAGGATAAAGATAACAGGTCTTATATCAAACGTATCAACGGTTAACGTAATCAGAGATATCAAATGACCAATTGAACATATGAATAGGGCAATTGATAAGCATCTCAGTCTACCAATAACATCCAGGATTCTACCAAGTATCACTGTAGTTATGGTTAATGATATTGCAAATAGACATCCACATAATTTCAGATCATATGACGGTTTATTGATAATCCCAAAACTGTTGAATATACCGGGTAATATCATCATTGTGGATGATATATCCATTGTGTTTAACAATGCACTTGTATAAATTGTACATAGACAAAGAATATTGGATGAGGTTGATGATTGTTGCTTTTTAGAATTGGGTACAAGTGATGCTTCAATTGGTGAGATTTGTAATCTGATAACTATATCATTGTCATTATTGTCATTATCATTAACTGTTGCTAATGTCAATGCAGTATCGGACATTGAGAAACTGATCGGTGTCCTTTCATGATTTGTTCATTATTGATAGTGAAGTAATATATGTCAAATGCTCTATTGTTTTACATCTCCATAGTTAATTGTTTTGTGTTTATTTGACACAAATTTATAATTATAATTCCGATCCTTATTTAAAAAAATCTAATTCCGATGATTACTTAATATAAAATTGACATTAATGGAAATATATTTATTTATCTTTTGTCGTATTTCTATCTCCAGCTCTACATAAATATATTAATATTGATCATCATTAACAATTCACAAATAAATTATAAATAAAATGTGCAGACCATCAGGTTGTTCAGTGTGTCGTACGTTATCTTAACACTTCAATAAACTGATCCTTAACTAACATTAACCAAATCGTATAAAGAGAAAACTTCATGGATAGGTTGTGGATTACATATCCCAGCTGCAATGTCACAAGTTTCAAAAGATGATTGGTAAGTCTAATATTATTAGTCAATTGACTAATTGATACTAACAGCAAAAGGTGTACTTGTGTTCCACAATCAGGTATAAAAGGTGATTATCCACCAAAGGCTGGTGAAGGTAAAGCTAGTAATTAACTAATAACTAATAACTAACAGTTATATTCGACTATAATACATGGTTATCTTCTTATGAATCATCCAATGTACATCTTGTCTATAATATCTATATATCCTAGATCCCATACATTATTATTGGATCACCAGCCACAGTAATCGTAATCTGTCCTGATAATTAGTGGAAAACCCTTAACGAATTATATAAATTATGTCAAACAAATCAAAGGATCTTGACTATATAAATATATATTATATAAACTACTAGCATAAGCTATAGATAAACAAACTGTTTATTTTATCAAAGTCCTTTGAAGAATATATCTGGTTGATTCTTTTCTTATCCGGCTGCACCCTCATAAAAAAGGTTACATATATAAAAATCGCCCTTGAAAGCAGGACGTTGGGCAATAATTAGTGCGCATGCGTCAGTAGTTAAGCATACACCAAAATATCAACCAAATATATAATTATACCTCAAAAT
>JAJLRR010000067.1:1984-57623 GCA_030567175.1 Williopsis lachancei
TTTTGGTATCTTCTGTCCAAAAAAGTCCCAAAAAATCCCCCCAGGGAGGGAAATATGGCATTTTTAGTTGTAAAACGGAAATTCTATGATGGAACTCGCTTTTTGGCCTAACTCCTTCAAAAATGGCCTAAAAGCTTCAGAAACAAGAATTTATGATACTATAGGACGTCTACAGTCTGAGAGCGCGCGCTACGCGCGCAAACTACATAAACAGACGAGATATTCGTCTTTTAGGGTCATTTTGACCTCTTCATGACTCTCTTATGTATGGGGGTTGCGCGCCCTGCAACAAAAGTTCCGACAGACACTACCTCGGAATATGTCGCCGTTTCACTCCAGTTGCACTCCTCACAATAGGATATTATACACTAACAATAGCTGAAAGCCGAGTATATAATGCATGACTGAGTGATCCGTTGCTTCTGAAAGCCAGTTATATCACATGAGGGTATCCACTGTCTATTTCTAAGAATCTAAGCTTATGGATCATGATGAACGTGATACGTGCTAGGTTCAGTGACAAGTGTACTATACCACTATATAGTTGAATGAGTGCTACGTTTCAAAATACCACTAACAATTGGGTGCAGTATAAACTGGCTATATTATAATGTCAAACTAGACTAGACAACTAGCAATTAGTAGCTTTAGTTCGTTCAATTTCGCACTGTTAGATGATAAAAGCTCATCAGAGATTTTATCATTATCATCTTCTACTCAAGATCCCCATCCTTTCAATCTTGAACAGCTCAACTTCTTCATGTATCAAAATCTTGTAGTCGTTTAAGCTACTTGCAGTGCTTTCAAATTCAAAATCAAACACATTTTGAGCCACTGGTTCATCATCAACATCTCTGATGGACCTTAAGAAGGGATGTGATAACAGTTCATTCACGGTAAATCTCTGTGTTGCATCCCAGCAAAGTAATCGAGCCATAAGATCATGGGCAAGATCCGATGCGAATGGATAGACATCCTTCCATGCCATCGCCTTGTACTGTGGGTTTGGATGGCTAAATAAGTCCCATGCAGCACTTGTTCCATATTTCAAGATAATTTCTCTTGAAGGAGTTCCTAATACTTTCAATATCTCTGTCGATTGATGGATTTGATCATTACCCATAAATATAGGCCTTCTACCGTATAACTCCGCAAGGATACATCCAACTGCCCAAAGATCAACCAGCTTTGAATAATTTCTTCTGCTCAACAAGAGTTCTGGTGCTCTATACCATCTGGTGGCGACATAGTTGGTGATGTTATGTGGCCTTGACTTCATGAACGTCGGTGAGATTCCCCTTGCCAATCCAAAGTCACAAATCTTCAAACTTCCTTGAACTGTAACCAATATGTTACCAGGTTTCAAGTCTCTATGAATGACATCAGCAGAATGGATATACTTCAATCCACACAAGATTTGATAAAGAAAGCTTTGAATATGGAACTCGGAGAATTGAACACTAGAGTGTATGACTCTTGCTAGATCATAGTTCGCCAACTCTTGGAAACAATAAAGACCATCGTATGGGATTGTGTATATGATATCCAAATCTAAAAGGTTTATGATATTCTTATGACCTTTAAAGAACCTCAACAACTTCAACTCACGTACAGCTCGCTTCAACAACACCTCCTTGGTAAAAATGTTCGACACTTTCTTGATTGCCAATGATGCAGGTTGTTCTTTATCCATTGTGTCAATTGCAGAGCAAACAATACCATATGAACCTTTACCCAATATGCTCTGAACATGATACCTTGAGTCAATGTAAAAGTTAGCCTTGTCATATACCGTATATCCGGGTTTGGAGCTCTTTTGATGATTGGAAGCAGTCTTCTGGCCTCCGCCTCCATAAACATGGTGAAGCTGTTGTTGTGGGAGTTTGTTATGAGTAGAAGCACCAGCAAGAGCATTCCCCAACAGATGCGAGTTTTGTTGTAAAACGTGAGCCATGATTTGCACAGTGGGTGGCGATTTGTTCAGTTGTCAGCTCACCTAGGACTGATTCTTCACACTTCTCCTCATCATCTCTTAATCTACGTCTTTATAAACTGTTATATCAGACGCTCAACAAAAATACTCTGTGTTTGTGCGTGTCGTGATTTAAGTGACACAAAGATGGTTTATCTTCTTCTTCTTATAAAAAGTAGTCGACACCCAGACATCAAGGGAAAGTTAACAATTCGCACCCAGAACCAGTTTTTTTTTCTTTTGTATGAGGGGTACAGGTTTGGTTTCAGTGCATATAATTCTCTGGTATTTGATAGAAGACCAGTTATAGCAATTCAGATATTGATATCACGATCTCTATAAAAACCATCAGGATTCACATCAGTATCAATCAATCAGTGACAATCAGGGTAGTCACTGGCCATCAAGCACAGAATGATGAATCATCACTATAATGCTTACAAAGCTACAACCAGATCGCTGTCTCATATAAGAACTACTATAGGAATACCTTTGACCAGTTATAGACGGTATGCTTCAATTTCAGATAATTCTGAAGGATTTTTCCATAAAGAATGGCCTCAACATAGAAATCCGACTCCTTATGACGTGATTGGTTTAAATTCCTTAGAATGTCAAGATAGCAGATTACTCAAGAAGAAGTACTACGATATCGCAAAGTTATATCACCCAGATACAGCATCATCAAGGGTATTGGTGAATCATAAGGGCTCTGTATTATCAGATAATCATAAGAATGATAGATTCAAACTGCTCACGGAGGCGTACACCTTACTAAAAGACAATCGTAAGAGAGCTATTTATGATCAATATAAGACAGGATGGGGTAACGGTAGTGGTGTTGTTGGTAGTACCAGTGCAGGGGCAACAGGGAAGTATCGGTCTGGTAGTACAAACCCATATAACTACAACTATCAAGATCAGAGATATTGGAATGCAAGCACGTGGGAAGACTATCAAAACCTTAGAGACATGAACGATCCAGCGTTGAAACAGGATAAGATGAAGGCCTTGGCTGGCATATTACTAATAATGGCTAGTGGGGTTGCGATTCAAGGGTGGATGTTCTTGAATAGTATGGAATCTACGTTGATGGCAAGACAAGAGGTTCATGATACCTGTGAAACGCATTTGATGTCGGCATATCTCAACTATGGTTTAGATTCAAGTCAATTTGGCCGTATAAAGAGATTTCTTTGGTTTAGAACTTTTGGATTGCATAGAACAAGAGAAGCACTCGACAAAGGTGCAAAGGAAGATGATGAGCTCTTGAATGAGGTTATGGCAAGTAAGGTTGTATGAAGGTTTTGTTAGGTTTACGGATAAGGGGTTTACATTGTTGATATAGGTTACGGGTTTAGTAAAATATTCATTATACGGTTTCAGATTTTACATTAAAACAGGTTCGTAGACTCAAGACTGTGAAATCTCAAGACAAAGTTGAAAGAAGTGCTCAGAGTACAAGTGAGATTCCGTCACTGTGTCCGTTTGTCTTCTGACTCCTATAATCGCAGCTCTATAACTTTTGCCCGGCGTCGGTACTATCACAGTTTTTGCCTATTTGGAACACAAAGGATCGCGAAGGAGAGAAGAAATATTTGACGTGCTAGCCACCTTAATTATTATCCAACAATCACAACCTCTCATGATAACTGGATCAGTAGCCCCCGCTCACAACTAAAGAGACAGAGAAATGGATTTCCTAAAACCAGAAAGCGTGCTCGATCTTCAAAACATCCGTGATGCCCTCGTGCGCATGGAAGACACGATCATATTCAACTTCATCGAACGTTCACAGTTCTTCACGTCACCTTCCATCTATGAGGTTGATAAGTTTCAGATCCCTAATTTCCACGGATCTTTCCTCGATTGGGTCCTTTTGAGCATTGAGAAGACCCATTCACAGGTGCGTCGTTATGAATCTCCTGATGAGGTTCCATTCTTCCCAGATGACATCTTGGAACCATTGTTACCATCGATCAATTATCCTAAAGTGTTGGCGTCGTATGCCGATGAGATCAACATCAACGATCTGATCAAAGAGAATTACATAAAGCACATCGTTCCAATGGTTAGTGCTGGTGAAGGTGAACAACCGGAGAACCTGGGTTCGTGTACCACTTGTGATATCGATAACTTGCAAGCATTGTCAAGAAGAATCCATTTCGGTAAGTTTGTTGCCGAGGCCAAGTTCCAAAACGATAAAGAAGGTTATACAAAGATGATCCAAGAGAAAGATATCAAAGGTATAGAAGATGCTATTACAAACTCTGCAGTTGAGTTGAAGATCTTGGATAGATTGATCGAAAAGGGTAAGGCTTATGGTACGGATCCAACTTTGAAATGGAGTCAAAACCCACAGAGTAAAGTAAATGCTGAGCATTTGGCCAAGATCTATAAAGATTGGGTTATCCCATTGACGAAGAAAGTCGAGGTTGATTACTTGTTGAGAAGATTAGAGGATGATGATTAAGTGGAATATGCTAAATATTTTATTAAGATAGTCGTGTCATTAAACGTTCATCATTAGATAGTTTTTTTTTAATACTAACCCATAGCTCTAATTGCTAATTCGAATGCATAGAAAGTTGCTGCATTTGCAGGGGCTGCTCTAAGCATAGTTGGCAGAAAGCCTTTAAAGAACCCTCTAATTCCCCTTGCGTTATACACAGCCACTATAACATCTTTCATATTTCTATACTTTGGAGTGTCCAATGAATCTGTCTGTAATTTTGTCTTTATGAAATCTATTGGATATGAAGCGGCCCACATACAGTTACCTGCAAGACCACCGTATAGACACATTCTCCAACCTGGAATATCTTTACGTTCGATGTTGTTGTTCTTTGAATCATTTGCAACCAATTTTTCAAATGTCATGAAATAGATACCTGTCCCCATTCCACGTATCAGAGTTGGAGTATAACCTCTCATTATACCGTTAAAGAAGCCAGCTTTTGCCATTATTTCCTTTATGAGTTGTACTGCACCCATGTTCCCCGTTATTTGCATTTGTAACCTTGATCTTATATGTTCGATTGGAGATGCAACTATTGAATTTGCAAAACCTGCACAAGTTCCAGCTATCCAATATTGTGACGATGTCAATTCTTTATGTCCAAAAACTGATCTTTTCATGTATTCATTGACAGCAAATTGGATTGAAACACAGATACCTACACCTACTAGAGGAGCTGTTGTTCCCTTATAAAATGCACTTAGACCTTCCATCTTGACCAATTTTTTAGAAACATCAAACATTCCATTATATTTTCCCAATGCATCTGATTGTAATCTAACTTTTGCCGTATCAAAAGGTTGACCAACAAGAACCTGTGCAACACCTCCCATCGTACCTGCAAATACATCTTTCGCTATACGTAATGGATCCTTGTTTGTTGGTGTGGTGGCTGAGTGTGTGAGCTCATGTGAGCTATGGAGTAATAATTGATCCTCTGTGTATGCGACGAATGGGAGATCTTTGACCTCGAGTTCCTTGTCCATTGTAATGCTGTGTTGATATGTGCGTGTGTGCGTGTACTCGTATATGTGTCACGAGAGTAGCTTATTCTGAGCAGGAATTGTGCTGTCGATGTCTGATGGTCAGTATAGGTCTTATACAGGTGGGTGTATAAGAGTCTATATAGTAATCAGATAGTAATGTTCTAAGATGATGAGTGAGTGAGATGTTTAGGATAGAGATGAGGAAGAGAGAAAGAAAGAAAGCTCTTGTGAATTTCCAATCTCGAGATTGGATAAACAGAGGCTGCTACATTCTGCTGAAGCTGTACGATCAAAGAACGAGCAGTAAATGTTGTGTGTATATAGACAATCAGACGTCACTCTTGACGGTTAGTATGAGAAAAATATTTCTTAGTGCCTCACGGGTCCTGTGCTCTTGATAATACTTATAAACACCTAATTAATAAAATATATCTCATGCGCAGCGTGGGTGTTAACTGCTTCTAGCGTCAAGAAATCGGTTATTCCTGCAGCTTGAGGAAAAATCTCGCATCGGGTGTCGCCCCTTGTGGAATATCTCATGCAAGAGCTGCTGCTCACGAGAGAAATTTTTTTATTTTTCCAACTGTTTTTTTTTAGCACTTATAAGTTTTGGTGGTGGGATTGGTGGGATTTTTGTAAGACGCTTTTGCTGGGCGCGCTGGGAGGGTTTCTTTTTATTTTTTTTTGTTGGAGCTTTGTTCAGTAGATTTAGGCGAGCAAAAGCATCTCGAGCTGTTAGCAAAAATATATACAGCTGGAGCTAGCAGCTTATATCTGGTCACACGTCAAAATTTACTATGTAAAGCTCTGATGTCGTGGCAACGAGTTGCGCGCGGCGGTTCATCACAATTATATAAGACATGAAGCTGCTATAATAGGTCTTGATGCTCTTTTAACTAATAATTGGTCGAACTGGCTTCAGCTGGCCTGGCAACTGTTGTTCAATCAGATGTACTAATTAGCTGTCCAACGATGTTGTGTGTGTATATATTATAAGCACCAGCTACTAGCGTGATTGTAGGTGCTTCTATTATAAACTTGGGTGTAAAGACCGACTCTCGGATCAGATGTCAAAATAATTATAGATCGATCACTGGCGCGCATAGAAGCTGCTGAGAGAGCTACTGTACACTAATCTAGCTGCTATATAGCTATATCTCTTAATTACTTTAAGTAGCGCCAGCTTGTAAGCTCCATGGTATAAGGCAACCTTTCTGACTGTTCAACACTAGCAGGCCCGGCTCTATCATAAATTATGATCTAGACTGAGCATAGGGCTTAAGTAATAAGTCACCACTTCCTGAAGTACAGAGCATCATGATTGGACATACTCCTAAACGGCGCCATTCTATAAGTGCTCTTCAAACTAACGTCAGCCTGACGTTTTTCAACGAATTGTGATTAATTTCTTTTTCAGCCATTCTTACGGGTTTTAGCAGCATCTATGTGAAAAAATAACTTCAGGACGTTCTAGTAGATCTCTTCGCTTTGACACAAAATTATTATAGCAAAGCTAACTAACTTTATATATGAATCCCGTTTAGCCACGGATGTGCGCTCATGTGCTCATGTTGTAACGGCTTTCCACGGTTGATGATTTGTTTGAATTATTTTCTACTGTGACAAGTGTGATTAGCTAGACGTAGCTCGCATCATCCGTAATGAACATGATCGTGTATAACACTCAGTGCAGTTCAAATATATATATGTTAGCGGATCGCTCGCATGCTTATAAGTCTTGATCGAGCTGCTACTTATATGACGCATCAAGCTGGTGCTGCATCGGCTGTAATTCGACTGCTATCGCTGCTTATCAGTACGTCTTCACTGGGTGAGATTGATACTATCGTGAACTGATCGATCAATCGACACTATATACGGGATATGGAGTTACAAGATTTGACTCATTGTCTATGTCCGCTTACTCTATGTTTTTGAGCTAGCCCTCAACATTTCAGTTGTGAGAAACTGGGTTGAATTATAGGAACAACGAGAATGTTTTTTAAACAATCAATTACCGCAAGTCAGAGTCGAACTCGTATAAAATTGCCAAAATACTAAGAAATGTTACATTCGCGAATATTGCCCGAATCAGCGTTTATTGCCCCTTTGAGCGTTTTTGAGGTTTTTCCGCGTACCTTTTTTGCTGTTCTAAAAATGTCAACAACACAACGTGAGGCAGCAGAACTTAAAAAAAGAGCAGAATTAATTATATTATTGCAAATCAACAACATATGGGACGTTGTCGATCGACAAAAGACATAAACAAATATTGTCTATCAATTTTTCTAATTTATTTATTTGATAAACAAGCAGTAACTGAATCAAAATTCTCTGTCATCTTCCATCACAGCAAAAGCTTACGCGTTTCTTGTTTCTAGCTTGATCTCTGAGTGTGTGTGCGTGGCTTCTTATATTATCGTGCACTGGGCACCAACCTTCTTTACGATTTCCTCTAGCCTTGTAATTAGCTCAAGGGTTTATACAACAATCAAGCCATCACCGGCTCATCTGCTTCAAGACTAGCATCAAATACATCACATCTCATCACATCTCATAATTCATTCTCAGTATGGTATACGTGGATAAAGACATAGAATCTAACTTGAAGTTTAGACCCACTTCAAATTCTGCATCATCATCATTCTCATTGTTACCACCTTGGGGAATCTCAAAATTTTCATCTTCATCATCGTCATGGTATCATTCATCAACATCATTCTTGAATAAATACAAGAAATCTGTTCTTGCTATACTTGTACTTATTTTCTTGTCATCATGTACAGATATCCCACTCATTCCACATTTTAGACTAACGGATCCAAAGATCATTATCATATTGGCTGCAAATGAAGGTGGTGGAGTGTTGAAGTGGAAAGGTGCTCAAGAATGGTCAATTGAGAGATCAAGTATCTCAAACAAAAGAGACTATGCCAAAAGACATGGTTATGGATTGGTGATTAAAGATATGACGTTGAAGAAACGTTATTCACATGAATGGAGAGAAAGTTGGGAAAAGGTTGATATCTTGAAACAGACCTTCAGACAATATCCATCAGCTGAATGGTTTTGGTGGTTAGATCTTCATACATACATTATGGAACCAACCATTTCTCTGGAGGACCATGTCTTGAAAAAATTGAACAATGCAACGTTCAGACAGTTGACGGAGTTCAACCCGTTGAAGATTGAAGTTGATTCTCCATATGTTGACCTCACAAAACCTGTTGAACTGGTCATAACCCAAGACTGTGGAGGATTTAACTTGGGATCTTTCCTAATCAAAAAGGGAGAATGGGCTGAAACTTTGTTAGATACTTGGTGGGATCCTGTGATGTATGAAAAGATGCACATGGAATGGGAACACAAAGAACAGGATGCATTGGAAACATTGTACTCTTCACAACCATGGATTAGAGAGCGTACTGCATTCTTGCCCTTAAGATCTATCAATTCATTCCCACAAGGTGCCTGTTGGCAAGAGTCGACTGATCCTCGTTACTTCTATAATGAAAAAGAGAGAGATTTTGTCGTGAATATGGCTGGATGTGATTGGGGTAGAGATTGTTGGAGAGAGATGGAATCATTTAAGGAGATCAGAAGTAAGCTACAACGTCCATTTTGGAAATTCTGGTGATTTGTGTTCTTTTTTTGAATTTTGCTATATATTGCCAGCTTGTTGCTATACTGCTCTTCATATGTATTATTCTTCGTCTTTGAATATCATTGTATCATCAGATTAATGCTGATATAATAAGATGTTTTGCTATACCCGAGCTGAGATTAAATTGTAGTG
The DNA here is from genome assembly GCA_030567175.1 of Williopsis lachancei. Classification (NCBI taxonomy): domain Eukaryota; kingdom Fungi; phylum Ascomycota; class Saccharomycetes; order Phaffomycetales; family Wickerhamomycetaceae; genus Williopsis; species Williopsis lachancei. The sequence goes on from JAJLRR010000067.1 coordinate 11,257, forward strand.
TAACATTGTTACTAAACGCCTTTACTTCCTGTGCGCCCCAAACCCAAAAATATTTACTCAAACTTATCAGATCAAATTGTCTGTATGCTGTAAAAAGCAGTCTCACGGCCTTTGGCAGAAACTTTCTCATTGCCTTGATCCGTGATCCGTTCAATCAATATCCACATTCACATTCACATCTCCCTCTCTACATATTCTTGGTTCTTTTGAACGTTGATTCCCGAAAACGGCAACACTTAGCACTCACATTAAGAATATTCCTTCGGAAGCAGTTCTGTTCATCTTTACTCGTGCTCCGCTAGTTCACAACACAATAAACTCAAATTCACATCAATCGAATGTCTAGAAGGTCATCGTATCAGAGACAGAGAGTACGGCTTGACCCTGATACGTACAACGATCATTATGCTGATATCCCTCCCCCAACACCGTTACCCGATGATTCTGAATATGAAGACTTTCAACAGCAACAGCAGATCAGCGGCTCCTCGTCTTATCTGAATCTACAGACCGTGGGGTATAACATGTCCCGATATCCTTCTGAGAGGAGGTCAGTCGTTGGACAGCCATTGCAACAAGTTCCCTCGTATGATGAGGTGGCTATGAATAGTTCAATGATGCAAAGATCACGATCTATGGCATCTATTACTTCACTATCACAAGATGGAGATGTCACTCCGCAACAGCAACAACAACAGCAGCAGCATGAAACAGATGAAGTATCGTTACTGAATCAACGAACAAGAGACTCCAAAAATGAGGAAAGAACTTCAAAGAAAAATCTCAAACAGATGGGATTGAATTTCCTCAACGCCAAACAACATCTCTCATTGGCACTTTGTAGAGATGTTGTCTTGATCCCTCCTATATACCATGCATTTAGAGATTTCAAATATGGCTTGCAAACATTCCATGCAAATGAACTCCTAGTATCAGATGTTGATTATATACCCATGCTGACTACTGCGAGTCCAACAGAGTACATCTTGGCTGCTATTTGGTCTCTTGTTGCTGCTTATCTGTCATATCAAGTGATTGATGGGTTAATGGTTCGTTGGATTGTTACTTATCAAACCTCCGCTGCAATTCTTCGAGTATTGTCAATGTCAATGTTCTTGATAACTATTGAAACTGGTGCGTTATCAATCTTTAGTCCTGAGGGAAGTTATTCGTTACATACATGGATCCTTATCTCATGTGTATTGACAGGAGCATATATAGCTCAAAATTTTGTTACTAGTAACCTAGATTTGAAGCCTGGAAATCGAAGAAGAACCATTGATTATTACAACATCGCTGTGTTTGCCGTTGTTCCAGTTGGATTGGCCAGTTTCATCAGTATGATTGTGTTGCTTCGAGTGCTTCTGATTATCAGGTTGGATCTTAGCGGGAAGGAACTACTTGATGGCTCTTTCATTGGTAAATGATTGATTAATTTGGAGAGATAAATATCCTATCATCTCATACTTGCATTACATTACATAATTCCTTTACTCTTGATTTATCCCAGTGCTCTCATCGTAAGCTCAAAGACATAGAAAGTTGCAGCATTTGCAGGAGCTGCTCTTAAAATCGTTGGAACAAACCCTTTGAAAAAACCCTTGATTCCATGCTCTCTAAATACATCCTTGATAACATCCCTCATTCCGTTCTTATACTTTGGAGACTCCAAACTATCAGTCTGGATTCTTGATTTGATGAAGTCAATTGGATAAACAGAAAGCCACATAGCATACCCACTAGAAGCTCCATACAGACATAGTCGTAGACCAGGTATCTCCTTCCGTTCAATCTTGTTCCTTATTGTGTCCTTTTGTACCAAATATTCAAAACAAAGAAAGTACATACCCATACCGTGTCCTTCACGTAGTGCAGTTGGAACAAAACCTTTCATTAACCCAGTAAAACCTGAAGATTTGAATATCTTTTTGATCATGTCCAAGGGACCAAGTGACCCAGTGATCTGTGTTTGAAGTCTTGATCTGATGTGCTCAATTGGTGATGCTAGAATCGAGTTTGCTACACCGGCAGTGAGACCGGAGATGTAATACTGACGATTTGTGAGGTGCTTGCCTGTGTTGAACACAGATCTCTTCATGTACTCATTGACGGCGAATTGAATGGACACACATGCACCGACACCGACCAACGGAGTGAGTGTACCTTTGTAGAAGGCCCTGGGACCTTCTTCCCTTATGAGCTTCTTGACAACGTCCAGAGGTCCATTGTATCTCCCCGTAGCGTCTGATTGGAGTCTAACTTTTGTTGTATCAAACGGCTGTCCCACCAAAACTTGCGCGATACCTCCAGCTGTTCCTGCGAAGAGATCCTTCGCTACTCTGTACTGGTCACTCTGTGGGATCTCCTCCAGTCCAATGAATGCTGTCTCTTCTGTCATTCTATGAGATATCAGTGCAGACGGTGGGATTGAATAGATGTCTAGATTCCAGACGTTGTCTCAATAATAATAAAATTATATTTCAGCTTGAACACTCTAACCATGGCATCTCCTCTTTGATTCCACTGATAAGCTACAGCAAAAAAAAATTATCTGGCCCCGAGAAAAATTCCTAGCAATAAACAAATCTGCAGACTCGGGGACCGTCGCCCGAGTCACTGACGTGCCGTAATAATAGTTGTCGGTCGGAGTCATCAAAAGAGTCAACTGCTGATCTGTTTGTCTATCCAGTATTTTAACGGTTATCATTTGTCCCCTATGACAACGTCTATATATCTACAAGCAACCTGGACAGAGTGTACATGTGATCTATATTATAATTAGTGCTCTATCTTGACATCGAATGTTATGCTGCCAATCAAGAACTTCTGTACAAATGTGATGCGGAAGCCTGGTTTGTTGAAAAGATCAGAGTCTCTGCGATCACTGTATTTTGACGTCTTGTTGTAGCGAAAAGAATCAAATCTGAAATATCTTTTGCAACCAAAGGTTCAGTGCCAGCATAAACCTTTTTAGCTTTCTCTTTATCACCAAAGAATCTAACATTTGAAAATTCTGTCTCGACATTACCTGGATCAATTTCAATCACTCTGATCTTTGTGGAGATCAACTCTTTTCTCAAAGAATGAGAGAATGATCTAAGTGCAGCCTTTGTTGCGCAGTAGATACCACCACCTGGGTAAGGATCTCTACCTGCAATTGAGCCCAATTGAACAATATCACCAGAGTTTCTCTCTTTCATACCAATCAAAACCTTCTGTGTAATGGCAATGAGTCCAATCACATTTGTGTTAAACATAGTATCGATATCGGCTTGTCTAATATCTCCGATTTGGTCCAAACCTTGAGCTTTACCAGCATTGTTCACCAAGATATCAACTTTACTGAAAGATTCAGGTAAATTTGCAAAAAAGGTATCAATGTCTTTAAGATCAGATACATCTAACTTTACAGGTAAGATCTCAATCTTTGGATAACTCTTTTCTAATGAGCTTTTCAAATCTTGTAATTTTTCTAATCTTCTAGCAGTAAGGATCAATTTGATCTCACCGTTAGAAGCTTCAGCATAGTCAATTGCGGTCTGTTCACCGATACCAGCAGAAGCACCTGTGATAAGGATAGTCTTGTCTTTGAGTCTTTCAGCAGCAGCACTTCCGTATGACATTGTTATAATTGTGGTTGTGTACGTTATATCAACCGAAGATAGAGAGAGAGAGATCAAAAGTTTGCACCCTTGCCCATATTTATAGAATAGGCAAATCTAGCGGGAAGCGAACGCCAACGGAGCTCCGGTGCGATAAGGCTCAGGATTAAATTATATGTGGCTTGAATATTAAAATGGTTGAAAAGCTATAATACTGTGGTGTGTGGATGTGTGTGCGTAGCAGGTGAGGGTGTCTTCAACAATGCAACTGCATTAACTGCCGCGTAGTTATATCATAATTTGCTACTTATAGCATTTTCTAGTAGACATCAGCCTCCGGCGAAACTAGGCAGACAGGATTAGTTTGTCTTTTCTTAATATCAACGTCTTGAGAAAATGAGAGGCTCCAGGGCATCACTAGTTAGTAGAGAAATGGAAACCAGACTGAGCGAGGCTTCGAGTTACGAACACGGGCAGCTAGACGTGGTGGTCCTTTAGTCGGGATGCGCTAGGTTCTTCTGCCCCACAGGAACCAATCATAAGTGCGTTGATGACATCTACGCGGAGCTAAGAACCGTAAGCCTGGGCTGGTTGTAATCCACCACCATATTATTGACGTACTGGAGTATAACAGTTGTAGGTTTATTGTTAGATCGCGGAGCTTAGGCTGAGGTACCGGAGTTGACAGGCAGAAGCTCAGCGGAGCTACAGGGTCTCTTCCTCTTTCCCGGGATCTCACAGGCAGTTGAAGAAAATCCAGTACGAAGACGTAGATTTTGGCTCAAAAATTTTGTAGTGAAAAAGTTCTCGAAACAGTAAACAAAGAGCCTTCATAGTAAAAAAAAAAAGAAAAACAACCTGATCAGCAAAAAAAAAATATATCTAAGTAGAGGTCTTGCTGTAGTAAATCTAAAGATCATTGAAACACAGCATCACGAACCTTTCTGAAGGATTCACTGAAATTGTTCGCACACCGGTGGTAATAATCAACACCTAGGACAACTCACATTAATCACTACTCAGAATCCGCACTTAACAGCAACTTCCCGCACTAAACGAAGGCACATAGCACATAGCACATAGCACACACGAATCTCATTACAAGATGACAACAGATGAAGAGCTCAAAAGGCTCTATGCGCGTATAGATCTTGACAAGACGGGGAAAGTCGACATCAACACACTTCATAAAGCATTCCATACTACAAATCATCCTCTAAGACATTCCAGTGATGCTATTGAGACATTGTTTAACTCGCTGGATTCTAATAGAGATGGTGTGATTGATTTTGCAGAGTTTACCGAATACATGAAAAAGGCTGATCTACAGATACAGCAAGGTTTCCAAAAGATTGATAAAGATCATGATGGTAAAATTGTGAAATCAGAGATGAAAAGATATTTGAAACAGCTTAATAACAAAGATCTGGATGATTTCTCACAATTTGCCAAATACATGGTTTCTAATTCTAGTCAAAGTAAACATAGCAATTCATCTGCTGCTGCATTATCATCACAATCAGCATCGTCATCGCAGTCATCATCACAGTCGTCATCACAATTCTCATCTTCATCATCACAACCATCTCAATCATCACCAACGCCCACGCCAGAATATATCACTTATGAACAATGGCGTGAATTCTTACTCTTTGTTCCTCGTATGAACGGCTCTCGTTTACGTACGGCATATGAATTCTTAAATAACAACGAGGCAGATTTGAATTCAGAAGGTGATGTAACAGTTGTGAATGAATTCCTCAAGGGAGTTGGATTCTTCCTTGCCGGTGGTCTTTCAGGTGTTGTTTCAAGAACGTGTACAGCTCCATTTGATCGTATAAAAGTGTTTTTGATTGCAAGAACAGATTTATCATCAACATTACTCCATAAGAAATCAGAACTAGCTAAGCAACATGGTGAAGTGTCATTGGCAAAGATCAAATCTCCACTGATAAAGGCTGCCACTACACTTTATAGACAAGGTGGTTTAAAGGCATTTTACGTTGGTAATGGATTGAACGTTATAAAAGTCTTCCCAGAATCTGCAATGAAATTTGGTACTTTCGAATTGGTCAAGAGAGTATTAGCCAACCTGGAAAATGTGGATGATGTTTCCAAGTTATCAAAAGTATCGACATATGTCGCTGGTGGATTGGGTGGTGTCGTTTCCCAATTTGCAGTTTATCCAATAGATACGCTCAAATATCGTGTTCAATGTGCTCCATTGGACGCAAAAGTTAAAGGAAACTCACTATTAATGCAAACTGCCCGTCAGATGTATAAGGAAGGTGGATTGAGACTTTTCTATAGAGGAGTTTTCGTCGGTGTCACTGGTATTTTCCCCTATGCCGCATTAGATTTGGGTACTTTTAGTGCTCTCAAGAAATGGTACAAGAACAAAGAAGCCAAAAAGTTAAACTGTTCACCTGATGATGTCACATTGAGCAATTTAATTGTCCTTCCGATGGGTGCCTTTTCAGGAACTGTTGGTGCAACCGTTGTGTATCCAATCAATCTGCTTAGAACAAGACTTCAAGCTCAAGGAACTTATGCTCATCCATACACTTACACTGGCTTTAAAGATGTACTGGTACAAACTATTCAAAGAGAAGGTTATCCTGGTTTATTCAAAGGTCTGGTGCCCAACTTGGCAAAGGTTTGCCCCGCAGTCTCTATCAGTTATCTGATGTATGAGAATTTAAAGAGAGGAATGGGACTCGAATAATGCTATTACTAATTCACTAATCACAAAGCACATTGCATATTCATATTCATATATATAAGAACAAAATACCATTTGCATGTCATCTATTTGACCTCAATAGAGGAATAAAAAACTATGGGACCACAGTCCACAATGGGAAGTGCAGTCTTATCGTTCTCACTATCAATAAACTCATTACTATCATTTCCTTCAGCTGGTGTAGACTTATCCATGTTGTTATCGAGTATCCAGTTCTCATTCATACTAATCCCCTTAGCCTCTATGGTTACTTCCATCTCCGGCACTTCGTCGTATTTTGGTAGTTTCCTTATCTCTGATAGCAAAAAGAATACATTTGCTCTGTATTGATCAACCGCAGAGATCAATGAAACTCCCTCAATGGGCTTATTGTGATAGTCCCTGGGGAGAGTTTTAAACTCACGAACATCCACGGTATAACACTCTGTGGATCTTTTACCGTAGACAATCAGTCTGATCACCATGAGGTGCTCCAGCGTAATATCTTTCAGAAGATCTTCAACCAGATTCATTTGCCATTGCTGAACGGATGGATGCCTGTTATATGGCACTCTCAGGTTGAAGGAGTTGCGGTCCTCAAAGGAGCTCTCGGGGTAAATCCCACGTTCTTTGGCAATGATGTTGAGCCATGTTATGAGATACTGCTTGAAGGAAGCTAATAGTTCCTCTGTGGTCGCCATCTGTTGGGCATCGTCCTGGTTGTCGTTGTTGCTCGGGTTAAGAAAATTGGTGCCATAAGTTTGTTTGTTTTTAAATCAACAACAAACAAAATGCACGCGACGCGTTCATCTTTCTCTCTTCCTCGCTCGTCCTCTCTGGTGACTAATACTGCTCTCCCTTTAGAACAAGAATCAGCTGATGATCAGGAACATCGACCAGAAGGATGTGCACAGGATCACATCCGGCCAGGTCATCGTGGACATGGCATCCATAGTGAAGGAGGTGGTTGAGAACAGTATCGATGCACATGCCTCGGTTATCGATATCCAGCTGAAGAACTATGGACTCGATGGGATTGAGGTCAGCGATAATGGCGATGGTATCGCACAGGAAGACTTCCACTCCATCGCACTCAAACATCACACCTCGAAACTGTCCTCTTTCAGTGGCCTTGAAGAAGTTGGCACCTTGGGGTTTAGAGGTGAGGCACTTTCCTCACTCTGCTCAATCGGATCGTTATCTGTAGTGACAACACAGTCGCCGCCGATTGCACACTCGTTGTCATTCCATGAATCTGGTGAACTGGATCAAGATACTATATGTAAAAGATCACAGGGAACAACTGTGACTATAACAAAATTGTTTCATAATCTCCCAGTGAGGCTTAAAGATCTGAATAGAAACTATAAAAGAGAATTCAACAAATGTATAACTATGTTGCAATCTTATGCTCTGATATATACAAATGTCAAATTTATCGTACAAAATGTTAATGCAAAGGGAAAGAAAACTGTTGTCTTACATTCTCAAGGTTTGAATTCTTTGAAGAGCAATATCGTTAGCATATTTGGGTCAAATGGATTACAAGGTTTAGTACCATTGGAAATTGAAATAGATCTCAATCCAATAAAGGCCAAACTGAAATTAGAAAATGTCAATGATAACTATACCATTAAAGCTGAAGGGTTTGTATCTAAGGTTGGATTTGGAAGAACTGGTAATGATAGACAGTTCTTCTTTATCAATAAAAGGCCAGTTGGATTGAAGCAATGGACTAAAGCTGTAAATGAAGTATTCAAAACTTTCAACACTACTCAGTCACCAGTGATCATATTGAACTTGATCATTAATCCTAAATTCTTGGATTTGAATGTTACACCTGATAAGAGAACCGTTCTTATGCACAATGAATCTTCGATAACCGATGAATTTAGATCTAGATTGATTCAGTTCTATGACTCCCAGGACCTAAGTATACCGAAGAACTATACCCAGAAGCATTTTGCTGAAGAAGAAGAAGAAGAAGAAGAAGAAGAGGGTACACTTGATGACTCTCTTCAAGATATCAAATCACAGTTCACTTTCTCTAATGATCAGACTTTGGTTTCGACCTTGGAGAAGAGAGATTTGGAGGACTCTGATACAGAATGGTCTGATTCCAAGAGGATGAAATCTGAATCTTCGGATATTCAGATATTGGAAGTCCACAAAATCTTGGATAATGAGAATAAATATCCATCGGAAGGACAATTAGAAGGAGAAGAAAATGTTGATGAAGACGAAGGTTTCGATGCTCAAGTAAACGATCAAAGCGATTTGGAGGATGTCTCCGATGAGCAATCAGATCAAACGCTGTTGCCCGATGTCGAGATATTCGAACCTGCTGAATCTTATAAAGTACCCATTGGCAAAGTACTTCATAGCAGTACTGTTGGAAATAAACTGACTTCTTTAAAGTCTCTTGCTGCATTCCGTAATGGATCTCAAGAGAAACCGGTGATACGAACAAGGCTTAATCAGAGCACTATAGAGCCCATAATCAAAAGTAGAGAACAATGCCATCATACACATGAGGAAGAATGTGAACAAGATGACAACAGTGAGGAATCTGATCAAGACGAGAATGAAGATAGCAATAATTTCAATGAGAGTGAAACGATAACATCGGATGATATTCAACTGACAAAGTACAAAGAAATAGGAACATCAAAATTGTACTCAACTACTGCCTCTATCCCAAATGAATTCATTAAAATCATGGATAACACATCCATTGTCAAGAGTCAAGTCGATATCGATGACATCAATGATCAGGAAGAATCAGAAAAGTATCTCACTTTAACGGTATCAAAGAAAGACTTTAAAGATATGAAGATCATTGGACAATTCAACTTAGGTTTCATCTTGGTTAGTCGTACAAAAGATCTTAAAAGGGATCTATTTATTATAGATCAACATGCATCTGATGAGAAGTATAACTTTGAACTTCTACAAAGAGATTTTGTAATGGATCATCAAAGGCTGGTTATCCCCCATGCACTTGAGTTGAACGTTCTCGATGAACTCATTGTCATTGACCATGAAGATATATTCACCAAGAATGGCTTTCAATTGAAGATATCAAAAGAAGCTGCTCCTGGTGAGCGAATAAAGCTAATCTCATTACCAATGTCCAAGAGAAAGACTTTTGATGTTGCAGATTTCTACGAGCTGATCCATCTCATAAAGGAACAACAGACAAACCTTGAATCGATTCGTTGCTCTAAGGTTCGATCGATGTTTGCCATGAGAGCATGTCGAAAGTCCATCATGGTTGGTAGGCATTTGACTCATCGCCAAATGGGCTCTGTTGTTTCGCATTTGGGTGATCTGGAGAAGCCATGGAACTGTCCACATGGAAGACCCACAATGAGACATTTGATGGATTTGGAATGGCAACCTTTCAATGATGATTACACTACGTGATCCACGTTATCGTTATATGTATATTTATTATCATCTGTTACCCATCACAGACTTTTTAAACGACATCTTCTAATTATTATGTACAATGTGTTATCCCATTCCCAAAACTTACCGCTTCCTTCAAAAAAATGGTTTTATAAAGTTCTTAAAGGCTGCGAGGACACCGGACTCTATCTGTGGTACTTGAGCATCTGTCTGTGCCTGAGAATATGTAGCAAATCCTCTTCTTTCAATTCTATTGAGCTTTCTAGCTGTCTTTGCATTTGTTCTTGTCTTCTGACCACGTACTGGAAGACCCATGGCGTGTCTGAGACCGACGTAAGAACCGATAGCTCTCTTGAGAGCAATGTTTTGACGGATGAGAGCTCTTGCATCACCTTCTATCGTCAGCTCTGAAAGCTCTTTCGTTATACCGAGGATCTGTTGTTCTGATAGTTGATGCATACGCATCATTGGATAGAGACCAAGTTTGGAGCAGATTCTCTGGACATCGCCCTTGGCGATACCGTAGAACCTGGACTTTAATCCGATTGTGACAAGTTCCTTGGCCCTGAAGGCCTTTCCCATGATTGTTACAGCCATTCTTAATGTGGTGGTTGAAGTGTCTTGTTTGTGCTCAAAAGGTCAAACTCTGCTCTCCTCAGCAAAAGTTCATCACCACTATTTCGTCAATTTTTTTGCTTCACAGTGTGGATTACGTAATCTCAGTAGCATGTATTATTTTATGATATGCGCACTCTACACACTATCTGTGTGTGTTTTTGGCAGCGAACAAACCAAAAGTAAACAAAGAATAAAAGGTAAACAAAGAGGAAAAAGAGTAAAGTTCACCACGGCGGCTAGTTCCCTAAGAAGAAGATCAAGGAAGGCTTCCAGAGTACAATCCGTGCAATAATTGAAGAACCCAACATGTTTCAGCATACTGCAGACGAACTGTACAGCATCCTTTCGTCACCACAATACGGTGAGTACTATTTGCTGTCCTGTCCTTGCTCAGGACGAGTGTGAGATAGAGCAACAGCGCGTCATCTTCACAACTGTGCTCTCTTTTTTAGTGTATCCTCTACTAGAACTTATACTAACGTACCTCACAGATAACGAATACAAATGCCAGGTGGTGACAGAATTAAAGGCCCATATCAAAAGAGAGTTTGTTGACTTAGCACAAGTGCCGCGCTACTTTGAGGCCCTCAAGGTTGCTAATAAGACCTCTGACTTTAAACTATCGTCCATCTCTTTCAGCTCCACTTGCCATTTGATCAAAAGAGTTGGGATGCAAGACCCAAACGCATTAAGAGGACCTTCAAAGATAATCTTACCTATTTTGATCAACAGACTTTTAAATCCAAAGCCTATTCTTCAACAACAGGCAAAATCTGCTCTAGAGACTTATTGGCTGGCAACACCTTCAATAGTGGAAAAATACATCCAGGATAATGCTCTTATTCATTCAAACCCACGCATTAGGGCTGAATCGATCGTATTTGTATCTGATTTGATTGAACTCAATAAGAACTTCAATTTCCAAGCTCTGCTTCCAAACATAATAAATCTTCTTCGAGATGATACGATTGATGTTGTCAAGAACGCCGAGATATTATTGTTGAAATATTACACTCTTCATAGATCTAAGATCAATGAACTTACCTCGGAATTAAAATCTCAGAAAATTGAAGGGAAAAAAGCGGTCAAATTGGTGAAAGATATTGATCCTTCTGCAGGTAACATTTTTGCCTCAGAGGCAAGATCACAGTCAAGTTCAAAGCCAACGATAGACAATTTTAACAATCTTTCAAGAAACAGTAAAAGATCACACTCTGTACTTACAAATGGAAGCGTGAAATTAAGACCATCCTCAACAGATCTTTCTGAAGTATTGGGTGCTGTACCGACTGCCAAATTGGATGATTCAATACAACCTATCATATGCGGGTCTGTCTCAGAGTTGAGCAAAAAAATGGAACAGCTCTTGATACCTTTCGCAGGGAAGGAAACTGAATTTAATTGGAACAGTAGAGAGAAAAACATTATAATATTCCGTGGCTTGGTAATCGGCAATGCTGAACAATTTCCTGACACGTTAGTCTCTTCCACAAGGGTAATGATGGATGGTATTAATAAGTCAACGTTATCCTTGAGAACAACTCTCTCGAGTAATGGATGCCAATTAATAAAGGAAATTGCCTTTCATTTGAAAACTTACATCGATCCAATTGCTGAAAATCTTTTTACTCCATTGGCAACTTTGACATCTGCCACTAAGAAGATTTCTTCACTCAATGCATTTGGCTCTATCTGTGTATTGTTGATGAATATCAGTTTCAATAGCAGACTTTTCACACAATGTCATAATTTGTTTCTTGATAAAAATGTTCAACCAAGACTTTACTCATCAACGTTTTTACGTATCTTTATTGAAAGACATGGAGGAAGAATAGATAACATTCAGATGGAAACTTTGATAAAATGGATAACAAAGGGGATATCAGATCCTAATACAACAGTCAGAGAATCGATGAGAGTGACATTCTGGGTTTTTTACCAAAGATTTACTGATGCTGCAGAGAACATCATATCTAGACTTGACATGAGCGTCAAGAAGGCATTGGAGAGATCCAAACCAACTCAGATCAATTTACCAATTTCATCGCAACCTGTTTCAAAGCCACAACTTCCCCAGATGGATAAGAAACGACCATCTATGAGAGATTTCATTGCGTCTAAAAAGAGCGAAAGAAGATCTGTTTCTGGTCCAACTATCGCACTTCCAACGGCTGAAATGTCCAGTCCCCATGATACTTCGGCTAATGTTACACATGAATTAGGAAGACCTGCAAGGATTGGAATGCCTCAAAGGGTACGAGTGTCTAGTGCTGGAGATGTGAAACCTTTAGAGAAGCAGATATCAAAGGGTAAAGTTGATGAAAAGAGTAGATGGGCTCATATACCCGCAAGGGAGCATACGGTTGAAGTTACTGATATGTCTAATGCTAATGATGAGTCTGAGAATGAAAGGTCCACGTTGATCAAAAACCTCAGATCGCCATTAACAAGAGAACGTATTGCAGGTATTGAACTTCTCAAAAGATCTTTAGAGGAGAACAAACAACTTCCAGATCTATCCCAGATTCTTTCCAATATTGCAATCCTAGATGCAGTATTATTGAAGCCTCTTTTGGATGTCCCAGAGTTCTTCGATTTGATAGAGCTCTCTTTATCTATCAAGGTTCTAGCTGCCAACAAATTGAACATGGATATTATTATCAAAAAGTTTGGAGATATTACAGTTGCTCATTCTCTCGTGGAATTGATAAGCTCGTTAGAATCGTTACAGTTCAACAATGCTCCTTCAACGATGTTCCACATAAAGTATAAGAATGTCTTCTTGGATTGTGCTGTTCAAAACATTTACAATATAGTATCATCAGATGATTTTAAAGTTGATAATTCTTTTATCAGAGAGATTTGTTCTGCTGTTTTGCCATTATCAATAAGTGATTATCCGAGATATGATGAATTGATTGTTAAGTTGTTTCAGCTTGACTCTGGCTCGTTTGAATCTGTCCTGAACTCATCAACTGCATATGTGAAATCAAAGATTCATATCATTTTGAATGACTTTAAAGAGGATTTAGAAGCAAAACTTACGGAGAACACCATTCCTATGGAACTCACAATGATCAATCCTTTCAACACTAAATTGAACTTCCCTCCAGCAGAAGTTACTAAGGATCAAGAAATGGAAGATGCCAAGATTGAAGAAGTTGATTTCATGAGTGATATATTTGCCCAAAACACTTCAAAAGAACCCACAAGAGATCTTACATTTGTCAATCCCGTCAATCATGTTCCAACAGAAGAATTGCAATCCAATACTGATCTTCGATCATCCCCAGAAATCCCAATTGACTCAGTTGTAAGTACACTCAAAACAGAAAGCTCATCAAGAACACAGTCGCCATTTCTGGATGATCCAGATAAAGATGATATCATTGATGAGAACAGTGCAGATGATGTCACGCATACAATAACAGTTAATCTCAAAGATGTTCATATATCTCCTGAGAAGTTTCAAACAAAACCACAGAGGTCTTTCAATGCCCCTGACAGAAAGTCTCTTTCTGAAATAATCTCCAAATCTGATCCAATATTTGCCAAAACCAAGTCCAGAATACAGATATTTGAAGATTCAACACCTTTATTACCGGTAGAGAGAAAGTTATTTGATTTTGAGATTTCTAGGGTACGTGATATGAAGGATGAGGAGGCAACTATTTCCAATTTTTTGTCCTTAATCAAGCATTTCAGCGATGATGAGGTTGATACAAAGATAATGGATACGACAATAAAATTACTTGAGCAGGCATTGAATAAGAATGAGATTATATCTTGGTTAGGAGAAAGTGGGTTTAAACATCTATTATCGAGTGTAATCCATTATTTCCATTCCAGCTTGAATATTACTAAGGAACTTTGTTTCAAAGGTTTGATAGTTTTGAAAGAACTCTTGATTATTGATGAACTTTTAGGTGGTAAAATGGAAATATTCAACGTTAAGCAGATATGGAATATATTGGTGCTGGTTGTTGAGAACTTGAAAGATTTCAAAAACTCGATATACGTATCTGTGGATGAACTTGTTGATGATCTTATAAAATTGAACCAACCTGGAAATAAGTATGAAATATTGAAGAATTGTTGTACAGATTTGAAAGATCCAAGATCTTCGTTGGTTACAACTTTCTTACTGTCATCATTATCGAAATGCATAGAGCCATCAGTGATTTCACCCAAGCAGATTAAAGAGATTGATGAGACTATATTCCAATTTCTTACAAATGATCAAGTTGAAATCAGAAGACTTACAATCATCAGTTATTCAAAATGTAAACGTACACTTCAAGAACTTGTGTCTTGTAATGAACAACAATCTGATCTGGACTCTGAACATACGATGAAAGTTGTATTTGACAAGTTGAGCCTTCCTCAACAAAAATTGGTTGATTATTACTGTGAAACTAGTTAGACACTGATTTATATATATATATGAATAAAGATAAATGCTTGAGCAATAACGAAGGAATTGTTTTATATTTCGTTCATCTTCTTCTGAATAGAGGGCTTGGATTTGTAAAAGAAGAACCTGGTCTTAATCCAACATTATGATTGTTGCTATTGTTGTTTGATCTATAATTATTAGAAACGGAAGCAGCTCTATTCAAAGTTCCAACTTTCATATGAGCAGTTAATTTCTGTGCTAATTGTGATGTTGCAGCTCTATTTTTAGATATTCTTTGAGGTGGTTGTTTCCCATGTAAGCCACCAATACCAGATGTAGATATACCTAACCTGTTATCTGATCTTGAAGTGAATGAATTATTCGAAGATCCAGCGTTTGAAGATCTTGAATCTCTATGACTCGAAGGTGTAGAAGAAGGTAATATTGGTTTAAAAGTTGACCCAGTGGGTACCCTTGATCTATGATTGACGTTATTATCATCATCTCTCAAGATATTAGTAGATTCTGCTAATCTTCCTCTGGTTAGATCCATAGCCAAATGATTTTCAATATTTGGTGCATTATTGTTATACTTGAACTTGTTCAAAGATCCAGTGTTTCTTTGAGAAGAGTTTTGTTTCACTTGATCAATAAACGATTTTGTTATAATCTTCCTATTATCCAAACCTGGTACCCTTTCATCATCACCTAGGGAATCAGTTGTTAAATCAACAGTTGGTGGTGGTGGTAGATGGTTTAATGTTGACTTTGAAGATCTTAATCTTTTGTTTTCAGCTTCTAATGATCTTAACCTCGATTCTAATTCTGTTATCTGTGAAACTTTTTCCTTTGCCATTAAGAGAAGCTCCTTTTGTTTGTTAATCTTCTCCACTAGTTTATCTATGAGTTGAGATTGATATTGAATCTTTTCAGCCATACCACAATATTGGAACTGAGCGGCTGCAAATAACTGTTCCACTTGAGTCGGAAACGGTGTAAAGAACGGTTTGATCTCATTTGGAAGCTGTTATACGATTTATTGTAGCGTTAGTCTTTGAGCTTTTTAATATTTATGTTATGTTCTCACTTACTCTGTTGTCAACTTTGACGAGAGATATCTGATCATGGTTACACAGCGGACAACGAGTCTTGACGTTTTCTAAATCGTGTATATCTCCTATATCTATTATGAGAATGATATGGGATCATTTGTCAGTGATATTTCTTTGAATTATACAGGGCGGCTATTTGTACATCTCAACCTAATACGGTATCTTAAACAAACCTCTTGAAGCGTGATGATGACAGAGTAAATGTGCACATGAGGTCAAGTAGAGCTCTGTTTTCTGGTGGCAGACTGCACAACTTGCAAACGGCAGTTGGAAATCCATCTTGTTTGGAGTTTGCTTTTGTTATAATCAGCTCTGGTGTTGTTCTATGAAAAGGTTGGTGGTGATATTTTGGTTTTTCTTGAAGTTGACACAATTTTTGAATGTTCCCAGTAATATGGGGAAATTGAAGATCTGCGACGTCTCCAAAATATGTCGACAACGCTTATAAATTACAGGAACAGCTAGTTCTCTAAATTTATAACTAAAATCATATAAAATTCTATAAATGAACATCAGATCTACTCTACGAATATGAATTGACGTTATAATTGTTATTTAATTAAAGTAAATTATTAAATTAATTAAGATTTGAATATTGTATCAGAAATTTTCTGAAATCTGTTCTAAATTTATTTCTCAGAACTTCAAGATGCTGAGTGGTTCACCACAAAAAAATGTTTTTTTTATAATATTATTCAATTTCTTTAGTTTATATACTTTACATAGCCTTTTAATTAAAGATTAAGTAACTATAGTATACTCCATTCATCCTATTTATCAATTAATATGACCATTTACTAAAATATATTTTAACCATAGTTATGCCATTGTACACCCGTACACCACATCATTTAAAAGTGAAAAGGACGGTTCCGGTTTCGGGGTCCGTTAGCGGTCATGGCGGGGTCCGTTAGCGCTCCCCATATTTAAATGTTTTTTTAGCTGACGTTAATTTCAAGCCGTGCAACTTCGTTTGTCGATTGCGATGAGTAATTTTATTTGTATGGCTAAACAGGATCAGTCAATATTCTCATCAACTGATTGCTAGTGTACAAAGAACCAAAGATACGGGGGCTATAAAGCTTCTCATTGTCATTATGACTTGTAACTAATTGTTGTAGATAATTTATACGCTGTTGAATATATTACCCATCTTTTTATTTAACCTGTAAACCCCCACCTACAAAAATCTGGAACTTTGATCCCCGATCTCTCCCATATTTTTTTTTCACCTTACAAGTCATAGACTTTTATTTTTTCAATCTTTGAAATATATTTGACCTTTTTTCCCTTCTCTTACTCTCTTTCCCTTTATACCTCATTATCAATACTTGAACTTCAGCCATGTCTGCTATGCTTCGTCTTCAATCAGTGAGAGCACAGCTCTCATTGAGAAACACAACTTCTACAAAATTCGCTTCATTACGTTCATTCTCAAACTCTTCAATCCAATGGGATAAGATTAAAGTTAAAACTCCTGTTGTTGAACTTGATGGTGATGAAATGACAAGAATCATTTGGCAAAGAATTAAAGATAAATTAATCTTACCATATGTCGATGTTGAATTGAAATATTATGATTTAGGTATTCAATCAAGAGATGAAACAAATGATCAAATAACAATTGATTCTGCAAATGCAATTAAAGAATATGGTGTTGGTATTAAATGTGCCACTATTACACCAGATGAAGCTCGTGTTGAAGAATTTAACTTGAAGAATATGTGGAGATCTCCAAATGGTACCATTAGAAATATCCTTGGTGGTACTGTCTTCAGAGAACCAATTGTTATTCCAAGAATCCCAAGATTGGTACCAGGTTGGGAAAAACCAATCATCATCGGTAGACATGCACATGGTGATCAATACAAAGCCACCGATTTGGTTGTCCCAGGTGCTGGTAAGTTGGAATTGGTCTACAAGCCTGCTGATGGTTCAGAGACTCAAACTTTGGAGGTTTATGATTACAAAGGTGCTGGTGTTGGGTTAGCTATGTATAACACCGACGAATCCATCGAGGGGTTTGCACACTCTTCGTTCAAATTGGCCATTCAAAAGGAATTGAACTTGTTCTTATCCACAAAGAATACAATCTTGAAGAAATACGATGGTCGTTTTAAGGATATCTTCCAAAAGATCTATGATGAAGAGTACAAGACTAAATTTGAAGAATTAGGAATCTACTACGAACATCGCCTTATCGACGATATGGTTGCACAGATGGTCAAATCCAAAGGTGGATTCATCATGGCCTTGAAGAACTACGACGGTGATGTTCAATCCGATATCGTTGCCCAAGGTTTCGGTTCTTTAGGTTTGATGACCTCTGTCTTGGTCACTCCAGATGGTAAGGCCTTTGAATCCGAAGCTGCCCATGGTACGGTCACCAGACATTACAGACAACATCAACAGGGTAAAGAGACGTCTACCAACTCGATTGCTTCGATCTTTGCCTGGTCTAGAGGTTTGGCTCAAAGAGGTAAACTCGATGAAACACCAGATGTTGTTAAATTTGCCACTTTGTTGGAGAAGGCAACTTTGGACACCGTTCAAGAAGATGCTATCATGACAAAGGATTTGGCATTGGCCACCGGTAGAACCGATAGAGATTCATACGTTACAACAACAGAGTTCCTTGATGCTGTTGAGAAGAGATTGAAGACTGAGATGGATAAATCCGGATTGAATTAAATTTCAAATAACAACTCCATTCATAGAACTAGAATGATACATGAATATCAAGATATTCGTCTTATCTATTAGCAAATGATATATAAAACTCAACTCCAATAAAAGACAACTTGAATTGCCTGGATAGTTGGTCTAATGATACTATATATTAATAATTATAATTATAAATTATGCAGTACAAGCTACATAAGATTAAATAATGGGTTTATAGCAAGAATTAAGAAATGCTGGTCATATATATATATATATATTTGAAGAAGACGTAATAATTCGTTTGACATACAGTAATAACTACACAATTAGTCTAATTAATACTCTCAGGACTGATTATTGGTTGGTCAATATTAGGTACCGGTTTTGGTTCTTTTGAGTCGAGGTATTCCCAAGTATATATAAGACCGTAATACGTTGTGAATGTAAAAGCGAGTACTTTGACCAAAGGCATACCAAAATCTTGATAAAATGCTCTCTGTTATAATATTGTTAGCAAATCTATCCTCTGTCAAATGTAAATGATACAATACTTTGCTTCAAGTACTTACGTGTGGGTTTCTTTTATCTTCGTTCAACAGAGCTCTTGAACTGCTCAATTGACGTCTGAGAGACATCGTTCTAAGTGTCTGTGATATCTGACTTTTGAACATCTTTATAGTTTAACCAAAAGGGAACAAATGAGAATGATTAGTATCGTATTTTGTCAAGTGTAGAAAGCATATATAATCTCGAGAGTACTATGCCAATTTCCACATACTTTGCTCTTCTCAAGATGATGGAAAACACATCCGGACACCACATATATAAAGACAGATTACGTCAGTTTTGTATAAAGTATTACAAGTTCTGTATATTTACAAGAATTCTAATGAGTTGAAGATTATAGATCAATTCTCTGTGAGTCAGATTCTTTCCCCTTGCTCTGTTCCACAACTGGTTGATGTAGTGCATTGTACTCCCTTTGAAGACCTCTAACCGTTCTCCATAAAACGGCCATATCTTTATCAGTTGCCTCACCACACACTGCCCATCTGATCTTTGACTCATGATCTAGGACGTAGATAAAGCCTCCATAGGTATTATCCATGTGTATCTCTTCTCTTAGGTCCAATGATAACGTCTTTCTTGGTACAATGAAGTACTTATCATGACGATCTGGGTGTAATTGTTTACGAAGTCCAGATTTGGAAATTTTAATAAACAATGCCTTTGTTGCATTCTCTGTAACGTTAATATCCACTATTTGAGCATTTGGATAAAGTTGTTTAAACCTATCATAACCCTTTGGTGTCATATAATCACCTTCGGCAGTTTGGAAAAAACCTCTAGAAGATTTATCACCGAGTAATGAAGTGAAAACTCTAACAACAGAAATTTTACCCAACATTGTAGAACTTGTACCTTTATCTTTAATCGATATCAAAGTTTCACCAAAGAAATTTGGGAAATATAAAGCTTTTTCTGACTTCCAATAAGCAGGTGGACTTGTAAAGAATTTACCATTTGTCTTTCTGAAAGTATAAACGTTATACATTCCAGATTTGGATATTTCTCTTTCTAATTCAGCTTGACGTTGTTTATTCTTCTCTTTATTCATAAAATCAGAGAATTTTGTACCTATTGAACGTAGATCTCCATTATTATCCGTATCTTTTGGAGGATTTGAGAATCCAATTGGTCTTGTCAGTTGTTGAACAACATGTTCTTTTGGTTTGGTATTGGCAAGTTGTTTGTTAAATTTACCGATGAAATTGGAAACTCCAGTAGTATGAAATGATCTTCGTACTTGAAATGAGTTATTCAATAACTGTTTTGATGACATTTTGTTAACAGACACTGGCCCCAATGTTATATAATTGGTTCGTTGATTTACGTGAAGTTAATTTTTCAAAAAACCAAAGATCTACATACTTGACAATTGTATAGGAGAGTTTACCATCAAAATAGTCTACTGAATTTAAGCAGCTAAATTCTTATAAATTAAAACGATATTTGTATATATATAGAGGGGATCTAATCCTGGTATAAGTAGGTTATTAATTTTTTTATCATTCACAAACTAGGTCATATTTATGATTCCACATTACATAAGAAGACCAATAGCAGCAACGACACCGAGAAGAGCAGCTGGAGCATTCAAGTTTTCAGCAGCACCTGTTTGAGTTGAAGCAGCAACGGCAGATGATGGTTCAGCAGAGGCAGATGATGAAGCTTGTGTGGCAATTGTGGATGATGGAGCTGCGGAGGAAGAAGAAGAAGTGGTAGATGGAGCAGCAGATGAAGATGATGTAGAAGTGGTGGATGGAGCAGCAGATGAAGATGATGTAGAAGTAGATGTAGATGATGGAGCAACAGATGAAGAAGTCTCAGCTTCAGAAGAAGAGGAGGAGACAACAACTTCGACAGAAGAAGAAGAAGAAGTGGTCTCAACTTCAGATGAAGAGCTGACCTCAACAACAACGGAACTTGAAGAAGAAGAAGAAGTAGAGGTTGATGTGCTAGATGGAGAAGAAGATGAAGAAGATGAAGAAGTGGTTGGAGCAACGGATGATGATGATGAAGTAGAAGATGAGGATGAAGAAGATGATGAAGAAGAAGATGAAGAAGCCTTTGTAGATGAGGAGACAGCCTTCAAGTTAGCACCAACATCTTTACAAACACCTCCAAATTCTTCCCAAGCAGAACCACCGTTATTGTTTGGACAGATGGAATCAAGACATTTCTTCATGGCAGAAGATTCATTCTCACAAACACAACCGATTTTGACGAGTTCATTACATGAATCTGAACCCTTTGTAACTTCAGCAGCACATGCCAAAAGACAAGCTGGTGGAGTAGCAACAACAGTGGATGCGAGCAAAGCGATGGCAGCGATTGAAGGAGTGTACATTATTTATTATGATTGATAGAGATCTTTTGGATAGTTGATGGAAGATGTAATCTAGATGATGAACACAGCTGTTGGGTATATTGTTGATGAACGAGAGATTTTCCAAAAGCCCGAAAGATAGTTTGAATAATAATTCCTTGTTATGAGACAAGTAGAAGGGTTAAATATTTTGTTGTTTTGATTTGTTTTGCTGCAATTCGCAATTTTGGCTGTCTGTTTTTTTCTTTCCCCTAGTTAACGGGCTTGTTTTGGTCTAAATTTATATCCAGCTCAGATCATTTCGCTAAGGTTTTTTTTTGCTTTCTCGAATCTCGAGATTTCTGTTTTGTTTCAAGATTTTAATATTAATTAGCACTGAAATTTGGCTGTTTTGCCCGTTTTGCTGGTTCTAGTCCATCGAAATCTGCACGATGAGAGGTAAAAATAGAAACTCAAATTTATCATGGCCGATTGTTCCTTTTTGCTGGACTGAAAGTAGAAAATTTCCAGATCATTTTGACAAAACTGGATCTGAGAAGACTGAAGCAGTCTTGCTAGTCTCCAAAATGACATTCCCATGACGTAAATTTGGTTATAATAATAACTCATGAGTCGATCGACTGAAATCAAAAGACATTAAGGCCGGACTCATCACAGCCAGCATCAGCTTACATAATAATAACTCAAATTTGAATTATTTCTTACATAAGCAAATGCTGTGAGATCGCAAATATTGTTGTAACTGCTGACTCAAATCGGCATTAAATTCCGATATTTTATAATTCCTACTAAATAAACCATGGTAGGGATGATATTCCTCTTCTAATCAGCTCAATTGGTTTGAAAGTATCACTGAGCTATTTAGTTCCTTTGCCGAACTGTATTTAATATAACACCACCACCACACTAAGAAATCTATGATTATCAGTGCTTATATCACGTGACTATCTGCCATTTAGTATGAGAGCGCGGCCTCATAACCAGCAGCAGCGAGCCGTCCATACAATTAAAAGTATTACCCTTTTGAGCAAATGATTTCTCCCTTTTTCCAGCAGCTGGTGTCTTTCTTTCTACTGCGCACGCCTTAGCTGCTGATTTCCAATTAATTTTTTTTCCTGATCAGAAGAAAAAAATGGGGACGCGTCAGTTGGGTTTTTATACTTGATAATTATTAGTGAGCGAGCGAAATTGAAATTGAATCTGAACTAAAAATCAGTGCTCATTAAGCTAAAAATCGTTGCAGAGTACTCGCAAAAGCACCAATTTTGTCACATCAACAAGGAAGACGAGACACATCCAGAGAGTCACAGTCTCATCATCAACTCCAGCACCAGCTCATCCCCATTATTTGCTAGAATTTCACCACCATCCACTTCAATCCACGCCCCTTCATCCAGTGTAAACGAAAAAGCTGAAGGATCATCAAATAATCCCGCGTACTTTTTTTCTCCCCTATAGTCACAATAATAAGAGCTACACAGAAAGTGGAAGGAAGAGATAGATAGATAGAGATACACTCATATCACACAGACACAAACACCAGCAGAGAACATCATTTCTATAAATATATATAGCTGCGCTGATATCAATTGGCTCAGTATCTTTGCAAGAAAATGGGTGCTCAAATGTACATCGCTACCTACTCGAACGTAAGTATACTTCTTCACTTGCTTATCTATGAATTTCTTCATATAAGATTCATAGATCATTGTCCTTTTACTTTTAATAGTATATACTAACCACATATACCGAAACTTTACAACAATAGGTTGATGTGTTCGAGTGCTTTATAGATGAAGTCCCATTGATGAGAAGATGCTCTGATGATTGGGTAAATGCTACACAGATCTTAAAAGCTGCTAAATTTCCCAAGGCTCATAGAACAAGGATCTTGGAAAGAGAAGTACAAATAGGTACACATGAAAAGATTCAAGGTGGTTATGGAAGGTTCCAAGGTACATGGATACCGTTATCAATTGCAAGACCATTGGCTCATAAATATAACATTACAGATGATATGGCTCCAATATTAACATATGTGCCAGATGCTAATAACCCTGTGGAGAGAAAGACTAAGAATAAACCAACTCCATCTTCAACTGCAGCTTCACGGACTCCAAGCATTGCTAATGCTAACAATAACAATAGCAGTAATAGTAATAGTCAAAGAAGTTCAAAGAAGAACACTATTGGATCATCAACCCCATCTGCAATTGAAGAAGGTTCACCATCGAAGAAACCTAAGAAGGTGTACAACACAAAGAAGAGAAGAGCAGAGGCAGCAGCAGCGGCGGCAGCCGCTGCGGCAGCTTCATCAATCGGTATGACTTCTGCTGTATCGAACCCAATCAGTTCAGCCACTGATCAACAAACGTCATCACTACGGGGACAACAAGTTCAACATCAGCAGCAACAGCAACAGCCCAATGGTATGGCTCAACATGCTATGGCTTCTCTCGATGCAAAGTTCTGGCAACAAAGTGATCCTCCTAGATTCCAACCGTTGAACAATAACTACCAACAACAGCAACAGCAACAAGTACCACTTCCACATCCTCATGCTTCCTCCTTTGGTAACCATCAACACCAACAGATGGTGCAATATAGACAACAACAGCAACAGATGATGCATCAGTTACCACCTCAAGTTGGATATCAACAGCTACCTCCAACTTATGGACAGCAGCAACAGTTCCAACAGTACCAATATCAGTACCAGCAGCAGCAACAACAACAGCAGCAGCAGCAGCATCAGAACATACCTTCTCAATATCAACAGCACAAGTCCAAATCTTCAAATGAGAATTGGTCACAAGATGATGGTTCAACTACACAGATGGATGAAGTTATGAAAGATTCTGATACTTCAATCTCATCCGAAGATGAACATGATAAATCAAGACAAAGTAAGGCCTTTTATACAGATGCATTGATTCAATTCTTTTCTACAGATTCAGAAAAAATATCCCAATTGTTATCACATCCACCTTCAGATTTTGATTTTAACGAACCAATCGATGAAGAAGGTCATACTCCACTTCATTGGGCAGCATCGATGGCCAATATCCCTCTCATAGATCTTTTGATGGGTCATGGTGCTGATGTATTAACACCAAATGCAGCTGGATTGAACTGTATATCAAGGGCTATTTTCTTTAACAACTCTTATCAGAAGCAAAATTTCCATCTCATTACACAACTGATGAAAAATTGTCTTTATACACCTGATAAATCAGGAAGAACTCCAATTCATTATCTATGTGAAAGTACTAGATCTAAACCAGAAACTTCAAAGTACTATATATCTACTATATTGAATCAGTTAAAACAGGGGAATAAAGATCTGTTAAAAGTTGTTATAAACCATCCAGATAATAACGGTGATACCGCATGTGATTTAGCACTTAGAAGTGGGAATACAGAATTGGTAAGGTTGTTACAACCGTATAGGAAAGATCAAAATAAGATATCTTCGTTTAACGGTAATCAAATGATACAAAGAACATCAGCTAAAGTTGAAAAAGAAGGTCAATTAGAAGAGGAAGAAGAAATAGAAGATGAAGATGATAATCGTACTGATCCATTTGAACCAGAAGATAATGAAATTAATGGAGACAATGCTCACTTACGTATAATGAATAAAAAGCAAAACTTACCAAAAATGCCATTGGATGAAGTTGGTCCAATGTTGGCATCTATGTTGAGTTCATTAGCCGATGCATACGATACAGAATTGAAGAATAAAGAAGAAGAAAGTGATCATACAAAGAGCGTCTTGGATAAGTTGAAACAAGATATCGAAATGACAGAATCACAAAATAAGGCTGTTCTTACTCAGATTGACAGTGGTGAATCATTGGATCAACTATTGGAGACAATACGTACATTAGAAGATTCGTTCAACGAAAAAAGCCATCATCTGGGGAAGATTATGGAAAGATCTCAAGCTTTATCGTTAGCACAAATAGTATTGAAGAAAGAGGGAGAACTACACAAGGATAATTCTCCACTAGAAGATCCACTCACAATGGGTGTACATCTTACTAAACTACAGATGGAACGCACAAAGATCATCAGTGGTATACTTGAATCTTTAACGACCCAGAGCATCAACACAAAGATGAACAACTACAGAAGACTGATCGCCCTAGCATGTGAAATTAAAGTGGAAAATGTCGATGAGCTTATTGATGAGATCGAGGCAGATCTTTTGACGACCGTGGCGTAAGGGACCTCAACCTCACCCGGTGATAAATAGCCACCAGATAATATTACGAGACACAGATAAAAGTATACACACCCAGTACATAAACTGGATAAGTGACGGATGTAGTGGTGATAACTAACGGTCTCTGTAGGTGCAGTTGGAGTATGTAGCCACTGTGCGTCTCCTCTCCGTGATGTGCGGATGTGGAGTGCGGCGCCTACCACTTAAATTTTTTTTTGTTCCCCTGTCTGGCAGCATCATCGGTCAAAAATTCTTTCTCAGCTTTTGATCTTTGTATAGTTTCCTTTGGAATGCTGTGCACCAGAAGGTCCTGATACCCCCGACCACATCACACAGACACGAACATGGACGCCCAGTTTGTTGCCAGCCTGGAACAGACGCTGGTGCAGGTCTTGCAGCCAGACTCCCAAGCCATCAAGGCTGCCACCAACAAGCTCAACTCCGAGTTCTACGACAAGCCCCAATCATTAGCCGCCCTCTTGTACATTCTTCAGAACAACAGCAGCGAACAGGTTCGTTTGATCGCTGCTGTCGAGGCCAGAAAGCTCGTCTCTAAGCAATGGGCCGCTACCGACGCCGCTGTTCAACAGCAAGTCAAGGAGAGCGTTTTGACCTATGCCTTCACCGAATCTTCCAAGCAGATCCGTCATCAAACTGCTCGTGTCATTGCTGCCATTGCTGAATTGGAATTCGAGAAGGGAACATGGGACAACTTGATCCAACTCCTAGCCACTGCTGCTACCGACGACTCTCAAGTTCAAGGTAAGGAAACTGCAACTTTTGTTCTTTTGACTTTGCTTGAGGCTGGGATTCCAGAATTGGCCCAAGGTGTTAGTTCTTTCTTGGATCTCTTCTCAAAGACTGTGAAGGACGCTTCTTCTCGTGAAGTGCGTGTCAACTCTGTCTTGGCCTTGACATCTGCAGCCGGTATTGCTGAAGGTTTCTTGGATGCCGAACCACAGTTGGCTAACGTTTTCAACTCCGCCATTCCAGCTATGGTTGAGGTTTTGAAGGAGATCATTGGCTCTAACGACGACGTTGCCGCAAAGCAAGTCTTCAACTCTTTCAACGACATGCTTCTTTTCGATGGTAAGATGCTCGGTGATAACTTGATCATCTTGATTCAAATCATGACTGAAATCGCATCAAACTCTCAAATTGATGAAGATATTAGAGGTTTTGCTATTCAATTCTTGTCATCTGCTGTTACTTTCAGAAAGAACAAAATCTCATCCAAGAAGTTAGGAAGAGATATTGTCCTTTGTGCTTTGAAAATTGCATCTGAACCTGTTGATGTTGAAGCTGAATTGGAAGAAGAGGATGATGATAACGAGAATGAGGAATCTACCCCATCAAGTTTGGCCCTCAGACTTATCGCAATTGCATCAATGGAACTTCCACCATCACAAGTTGTCACCACTGTCTTTGAACAACTCCCACACCTTTTGTCTTCTACCAACGAGTTCGAACGTAGAGCTGGTCTTTTGTCCATTGGTGTTGCCGTTGCCGGTGCTCCAGACTTCTACACCACACAATTGGAAAAGATCATGGCTGCTTTGGTTGCTGGTCTTAAAGATGGTGCTATCATCGTTAAAGTTGCCGCTTTGCGTTCTCTTGCCACTTTGATCAACGACATGAAGGACCTCATGGCTGAACACTACGAGTCTCTTTTACCATTGATCATCGAGATCATTGACTCTGCTACTCACGTCACAGTATACAGATATGCTTGTACCTCATTGGATGCCCTTATTGAGTTCATGTCAATCGAAGGTATCACCAAGTACATTGAGCCATTGATGAACAAGCTTTTCCACATGCTCGAAGTCACAGAGAACTCAAAACTCAGAGCTATCATTGTGTCTGCCATTGGATCTACTGCTTATGCTGCTGGTATTGCCTTCATCCCATACTTTGCTAAGTCTGTTGTCATTTTGCAACCTTTCCTTGGAGATGTTGGTAACATCGAAGGTTTGACCGAGGATGACATTGAACTTAGAGCTTTGACTTTTGAAAACATCTCAACTATGGCCCGTGCTGTTAAATCCGAGTCCTTTTCACAAGTTGCTGAACCATTGATGGAGGCTGCTTATGTTTCCATCAAATCCGAATCCTCGAGATTAAGAGAGGCTGGTTATGCCTTCATCTCAAACATGGCCAAGGTTTACGGTAAGGACTTTGCATCATTCCTTCCAAACATCATGCCAGAGATTTACAAGACTTTACAACAAGAGGAGTTCAACCTTGACTTCAACCCAGATAACGATGATGAACTTGAAGGTGCTGATGAGGAAGAATTGAACGAGAAGTTCCAAGTCCACACCGGTATTACCATTGAGAAGGAGATTGCTGCAATTGCATTGGCTGAGTTGGCCACTGGTACAAAGGAACTCTTTGCCCCATACGTGGAGGAGAGTGTTTCTGTATTGGCCGAGCAAGCCACCGAATCATATGGTATGAGAGAGACTGCTATTAACAGTTTATGGAAGGTTGTTGAGGCCATGACTTCTACTGCTGTTGAGAAGAAGAAATATCCAAAGGGTGTTCCAAATGCTTCATACGTTGATGAAAACATTCTTGCTTTGATTAAGCATGCCAGAGTACTTTCTGTTGAGTCATTGGAGGAGGAGTACGAATCTATCATGGTCACTTCTATCTTGGATTCTATTTCTAACTTGCTTTCAAACTACGGTCCACTTATTATAATGGATAACGGGGACAGTACACATTTGGAGAAGTTATGTGGTGTTCTTATGTCATTGTTGAAGGGTGACCATATTTGTCAATCTTTGGACGATGATGAAGTTCCAGAGGATGAAGAGATTGATGGATCTGAGATGGAGGCTCTTCTCGCTGAGAGTGCACTCGAAGTACTTGTCTCTTTATCCGAGGCACTTGGTTCAGATTTCAACAAGATCTTTGAGTCATTCAAGCCAATCATTGTTTCAAATGTCACATCAAAGGATAAGAACAGAAGAGTCTATGGTGTTGGTGCTATTGCTGATATTGCTTCCAACATCAAAGAGTCAAACGTATACTCAGATGAACTATTACAGTTATTGATGGAACGTTTACAAAATGACAAGTCCATCGAAGTCAGAGGTAATGCTGCTTATGGTGTTGGTCTCCTTGTATTCCATGGTACCAACAACTACAGCTCTATCTACGGTGACATCTTCAACTTACTCTCCAAGTTACTTACAAAAGTACAAAAGCAAGAATCTAATGTTGCTGCTGATGATGAAGAAACTCGTGATGTTGTACACAGAGCCTATGCTAATGCATGTGGATGTGTTTCTAGACTTGCATTGAAACAACAAGAATCTACTCCTTTGAACGTTGTGCTTCCAATCTTGTTTGAACATTTACCATTGGAGATTGCATATGAGGAATATGCTCCAATTTATTCATTGCTCATCAAACTTTACCAAAACGGTAACGAAGAGATTGTTCCATATACACCAAAGGTCACAGAGGTTCTAGCACACATTTTCGAGAAGGAGGAGGCAACTGATAAGCTCGAAAGAGAGTCAACCTTGGGTAGAGAGGAGAACATTGAGGCCTTTAGACAATTCAAGACTGCAGAATCTAAGGCTGAGATTATTGAACTGTTGAAATTCTTGGAGAGCAAGTATGCCGGTTCAGTTTCCCAGAACCAAGTACTGGCAAAGTACATCTAGGTGTGCTACTGCTTGACATGAGAGCCCCCCACACCCACTGCAACATAGAGAAAATGCGTCATGTACATTAATAAGTTCCATTTTATATTTCATTAACAGAACTTTGTTCGTAGTATTGGTATTAGTAGAGGGCGTATTTATCCGAACATATGGCCGGATAAATATATGAACAGTGGCCGCGAATTATCAACAGATTACATTACAGCCAAAATTATATAGCGCTAATATTACTATCGCAGATCTTAGCCATAATACTAGGGCTCAGCTGATAACTCATCGCTCAATAATCTACCAGAGTATGGCAGACAAGGATCCAGTGATACATGAGGACCCTAAAGAGGGGCATCCGGAGCTTCCAGAACTTACACTCGCCAACCTTTTCAAGGATCTAAGAGATGCTCTCTATGGATTGATCTTTGATCCAGAATTCAATTCCTATACCCTTCCAGGAGTCTGGCTTATAGAGTCATTACTGGTGAAGATCATAAGAGCCAGGGTTCCTTACACTGAGATCGACTACACCGCGTATGTCGAACAGGTTGCAATCATCAACTCGGGTGAACTGGACTACGATAACATCTATGGAGGAACAGGTCCTTTGGTATACCCAGCAGGCCATGTTTTCATATACAGAGTGATGAGTTGGGCCACAAGAGGGATCGAAGAGATCCCCGTGGGTCAGATGTTCCTCTCATGGCTCTATCTGTTTAATCTGCTCTGTGTCCTGGTGATTTACTTCAACTTGAGACTTCCACCTTGGGCAGGAATCTTGCTGATGCTCTCCAAGAGATTACATTCGATCTATATTCTAAGGCTGTTTAACGATGGATTCACCACTTTGTTCATGGTATTGACAGTACTATCCTTACAATTCTCAGGAATCTTGAAGAATTCACTCACAGTTGTCTCTCAATTCTTGGTGAATGTCCTTTCACCGTTATATTTCTCCATGGCTGTCAGTGTGAAGATGAATGCATTGTTATACACACCAGGTTATCTTTTGATAGTTTACTTTTTGAACGATGAACAACTATTGTCATTATTCGTACCTTGTGTGGTCTTTGTGTTCTGGCAAGTACTCATTGCATATCCTTTCCTTATCAATGGTCAAATTATTCGTGATAGTTACATTCGTAATGCTTTTGACTTTTCTCGTCAATTTCTTTATAAATGGACAGTGAACTTCAAATTTTTATCAGAGGAGACTTTCAATTCAAAGAACTTTCAACTCTTGTTATTAACTTTACATTTAGTTCTAATAACGTTCTTTTTATTTACAAAATGGATCAATTCATCAGTGACTTCCAAACCAATCAAAAGAACTCTGTTGGATGTATTCAAAATTACATCAAAGACACTTTCACCAAATCACGTGATCAACGATCCTATTGAAGGACCAAGGTATATCGTTGGAGTATTGGTCAGTTGTAACTTAATTGGAGTCATTTGTGCCCGTTCGCTTCATTATCAGTTTCTGTCTTGGTACGCATGGACATATCCGATGCTGATTGCTTGGTCTAGTTATTCCAATATAGCCATTGGATCATTGATATGGGTTGCACATGAATGGTGTTGGAACGTATATCCTAGCACTGCCATCAGTTCATCTGTTTTGATGGGTTGTAACGTTTTGGTTGCTCTTAACTACTGGATAAGCAACTATGGTACACTACGTAATCAAAGTACTGTTGATAAAGAAGTAGAGACACAGGAGAAGAAACTCAAGTAGAATAGTTATAGTATAATAAAAAATCACCGTTTATAACGAAACAACAATACCATGATTAACAAGAATAAAGAACCGCGTAGAAACAGAATCAAATCAAAACGAATCAACAAAGAAGAAAACAGACAGAATCGATATAATGTAACAGTTGCATAAGCGTAAATATACCCATGCAAAAATACAGAAACAAAAATTGAACATAATGGAGAACAGTTTATGAAGTCAAAAAACGTGTTCTTTAAACCTCCGAATATAGATGAACAGACCAAATAAAAAAGACAAACGCAAACATCATCAAAGAAACAGAACAAATGTCATAACAAACTCATAAGTAGAAGAAAGGATACGAAAAGACAACAATAAAATTAATCAGTTGCCTCAACGCTATCACGCCAATAGTTATCAAATGTATTATTGATTTCACCACCATCAGTATTCAAAAAAGTCTCTAAATTGAAATTACCATCAGCAGAGATATCATTTGAGAAATCAGAAAGGGTAAATTCAGGATACATATCATTTGATAAACCGTGTCCATTACCATTAAGCATAACGCTTCCTGAAATGACATGATCATCTCCATTATCATGACCAATACCACCAGTACTAGTACCAAATTCACCATTTGGATCGTTAATATCTTCTGGATTAGAAAGCATAACGTCTCCATTTGAATTCAATGCATTTTCTGAAGTTGGTGGGGTCAGTTGTGATTGATTTGATGGAGTGTTATCATCAGAATTCTTACCATTCTTACCCTTTGTCGATTGATGAGTCTCTTTCTTTATATGAGGATGTTGCTGTTGTTGTTGCTGTTGTTGCTGTTGTTGCTGTTGTTGTTGTTGTTGAAGATGATGCTGTTGTTGTTGGTTTGTAGAATTATTTGCAGAAGAAGCAGCAATTCCATTTGCAGGAGGTATTGGTGTCAATGGTGTAGTTGGAGTAGGAGGTTCAGATTTACCACCATTTGCAGCAGTACCTTTCTTCGTCTTACGCCTTGAAGCAGCAGTAGATGTTGCCTTCTTACGAGTATTCGTAGATGCTGTCGTGACAGAAGAAGTGGTTGGAGTAGCAGCAGTTGTCGTTGTTGTTGCTGGTGCATTTGTTGATCCAGTAGTACCAGCAGTACCAGTAGCAGATGCAGATGTAGATGCAGATACAGATGATGATGGTGGTACATTTGTAGTTATAATTGGAGAATTAGCTGCAGCCTTTGGAGTAACACCTTTATTTGTCTTTGGAGGAGGCATTTTCTTTACATTAGTCTTCTTATCCTCCTTCTTTGGTTCACTCAACATCTTTGTATTTTCTCTCTCCAACAATAACAATTGCATTTGATAATCATGTAGGGCACTTGAACTCACATGGCCATCTTTTTCTGAAACCTTTGAATCATCCTTATTATTGTTACTAGTAGAATTACCATTTTCTGTCAATGGTGATCCTTTAGTAGAACCATTTTCAACTTTTTGTCTCTTTGTAGGACTCGTTGAACTGCGCTGCTGCTGCTGTTGTTGTTGTTGCTGTAACTGCTGCTGCTGCAATTGAGTCGAATTTTGAGATTGTTGTTGAGATTGGACTTGGTGTTGCTGCTGCGGAGCATTACCATTGAAAGGAGTAGGAGGACCATAAGGACGACCCATTGGAGGAGGTGCTTTGAACTGTTGTTGCTGTTGCTGTTGTTGTTGTTGCTGTTGTTGTTGGAGAGCGAATTGTTTCTGTTGCTGTTGTTGTTGCCTCAGATGATTCATCTGCAATTGAGCTTGAGCCTGTGGAGTTCTTGCATAATTATTCTGAGCAGCTATTCCACCAGCA
This sequence comes from Williopsis lachancei, assembly GCA_030567175.1. Lineage (NCBI taxonomy): Eukaryota > Fungi > Ascomycota > Saccharomycetes > Phaffomycetales > Wickerhamomycetaceae > Williopsis > Williopsis lachancei. Next base: position 44,121 of record JAJLRR010000067.1, read on the forward strand.
TTAGTAGTTGTCTGCATCATTTGATTTGGTACAACACCAGGATTTGCTCTCTTTTGACCTGCAAAGAGTTGATTCTGTTGTTGTTGGAAATGATGTTGAATCTCTTGTTGAGATGGATGAATCTGTTGCTGTTGTTGATCCCTTTGTTGAGAAGGATTCTGTTGTCCCATCATTCCATCTGTATTCTGTTGTGATGGATGTTGTTGGAACTGTTGTGACTGTTGTTGTGGGAAAATACCACCATTAGCACCAGAGACATTGGCATTAGAATTAACATTAACAGTTGCATTAGCATTTGCATTAGCATTAGCATTAGCATTAGCATTAGGATTCACACCACCATGAAACTGTTGATGTTGACCAGCTTGTACCTGAGGATGTGATTGTTGTGGAGTTGGTTGTGACGAGGGATGTGGGATAGGAGTTGGAGCTTGGGATAAAGACTGTGGTCTTTGCTGCTGTTGTTGTTGATCTTGCTGTGGATGTTGATTAGGAGTCAATGCCTGTTGCTTTTGTTGCTGTTGCTGTTGTTGTTGTACTCCATTATTGACACCATATGGTGGCATCTGCATGTACATCTGTTGTTGCTGATGTGGATGTTGCTGTTGTTGTGAAAGGTATTGTTGATGTAATTGAGATTGTTGAAATCCAGTCATACCCATTCCCATTCCCATTCCCATGCTCATCTGTTGTTGTTGATGCTGATGTTGAAGTTGAAGCTGCTGTTGCTGCTGCTGCTGCTGCTGCTGCTGTTGATACTGTAGTTGTGCAGCTTGACTCGTAGAGTTATGCAACGCATGTTCTTTATGTTGTCGAAGCAATTGTAATTGATAATACTGTTGAGCATTTTCAGAACCACCTCTATGAGTTCTAGCATTAAATACATCCCAAAAGATTTGCCACCATTCATAGAGAAACCCTTGTGGAGCATCCAAAGATATTGCTAATGGTAATAATTCCTTTTGTGGAGGTCTTTTAATGATTTTGGTAGTTGGTGGACCTTTTGGTACATCTGCTTCTTTCATAAAACTTTGAGCAGTTTGTGGTAAAGAAGATTTTATCAAAAAATCATATACATATGCATTCAACAGCTGTTTAGAATTTGTAGATTTCAGATCATTAACATAACCGCCATTTGTTTGTGTTGCCGTTGTGTTTGAATTTGCAGGTGTTGATGTATTTGACGACATATGATCTATATTATTATTACTATTATTCTTGTTATTGCTGGCGGCAACAGTAGATTGCATACCGCCGTTCAATACACCGTTGTTACTGTTGCTGTTGTTCATCCACAGGCAGTGTATATGTGTATCTTCTTTTGCCTAATGATGGTGGGGATTGGTATGATGATGTAGATGTTAATGTTGGTGATGATAGACAACGACGTGTTGGTTATCAATATGCTGATCACTGCAGGCGACTAAAAAAAATAAAACAAGTGAGTGATTATGATGGTCAAAGTAGTGGAAGCAACTTGTATACAATGTGAAGTCAGTTGTTCAGCGTAATGTAATAATAAGTTAGCCGCTATCACGTTCAAATAGCCCTTTGCTTTCTCTGTGGTTGTGATTTTTAAATTTTTTTTGAACTCTGTTATTCTTCTTCAAAATACAAAACACAGCTTCACGACGAAACAAATCAAGAGATGTTGATTAGAATTTGGATGTTATAAGCAGTTGTGGTTGTGATAATGGTTGATGTTGCAGTTACTGTTAAAGACAATACTTTTATAATGCTCTGCTATTCAGCTTTACACTTCAAAATTCCTTCGTCAACAGTATGACTTTGTTGGGGTGTATAACAAATAACCAGTGTAATATAACTATGTGTCCTGCCCAGGGTTATGGGAAGTACCACCTATAATAATAATAATATAGTGCAGTGTGTTGTATGACAGTGGTGCCAGTGCAGTGCAGTGCGGTACGGTGTTTTCTGAGCACGGTGCAGTAGCCAGGTTGAACAGGGCCTTGTTCTCTCTGATATTGAATTGTAGTTGTAGTACGATGTTATGGAGTAATAATTAGCCAATTAATTTATTAATTCTGGTGATAAATATTTGATTTTATCTTGACCAGTATAACTTTTCTAGTACTCCGTCTAGTAGGGGAAATTTAAAAAAAAAAAAAAAAAAAATTATTGCTAGACGGGGACGGTGCTGATTATTTAATTCCTTAACACGTCAGTTCAACGTCAACGTCCAACACCAGCAGGAGCTTTTTCCCCTTCCCCTTAGCCAGCGGGCGGCATACATAAAAATTAGTGTGAAAATGAAAAAAAATCGCCATATAAAACTGTAGTCAAAGTGCGAAAGCACGGGTTTTTTCCTTTTTAGATTTTGTTTTTTGTTTCATAAAGTTCATTGGGAGTGGCTTTTTGATTTCTTTTTTCTTTGTCCGGTTAATTTATAATTAATGAAGCCCCTCTTTTAATCTACTGCTACAAGGCTAATCATTCAACACTCTTCCAATAACTCTCGGTATGAATAAAAGATATAGTTCAGATTGACAAAGATGATGTGATTAGTTGACACCTTATCATTGATCAATGATATCAGTAGATGTGGTTATATAAATTATTAGACGGTGAGATTATTAGCCCATGTGATAATTTCCAAGGGCACGTCGACGTTGACGCGTCACAGTATATAACTTACTTACAACTAGAAACACATTGATCAAATCATTGATTGCAATACCGTAATTCAATGATAATTATGAGATACCCGTTATCCTATCCAGATGACTTTCACTGATCAGCAGTTTGGCGTTGAGTTATTTTTTAATCCATTATGTATCCATGTCACGTGATATAGATTATCTCCTATTCAACTGTATAAATTTTGATGATGTATAACTGTTTGTTAATAAGGGGCACAATATGGCACATGTCTATTTTAACAATATTCTAGACAACTGGTATAAATACGGAGTTAGTTGCACAACAAATTTTTGTTCATTGGACAATAGACATAGACAATAGATTACCAATAGAATTGATATAACACAATATGGTATTCAATCCAGAGATTGTTGCCCACAGAGGGTAAGTTCTATAACGTCATATTTATATTCAATGTCGATGTCAATATCATACTAACGATAGTAATTATAATAACAGATATAAGGATAAATTTCCAGAGAATACAATTATTGCATTTCAAGGTGCAATTGACGTTGGTGTTGATTGTATAGAAACAGGTTAGTATAATATAAATTTATGCTATGTCATATGACATATGATACTAACTATATGAATAGATCTACAGTTGACTCATGATGGTAATATCGTTATTAACCATGATCCAAGAACAGGTAGATGTTATGATAAAGATCTTTTGATATCTGAAAGTACAGTTGATGAATTAAAACAGCTGAATAATTTAAAAGATCCAAATCAAAAGATCCTTACTTTTAAAGAATTTTTAGAATGGAGTATGACTGCTACTAATAGTACTAAGAACATCCGGATAATGCTTGATATAAAACCAAACAATTCAGTTGTTATAATGTCCAAGATCTATTCCACACTATTAGAAGTTAATCCTGATGTCCTTTATTGGCAAAAGATTATAATCTTTGGACTTTGGAAGTTGGATTTCTATGAATATGGTTATCAATCAAGAATATTAAAAAATTTTGAAATTATAAATATAACAATTTCACCAACGATTGGTGAATTGTTTATAAGATATTCATTATCATTAAATGATCAAAGTTTTAAAATTAGAGCAATTTCCTTAATGACATTGGCAACAATGGCTTCAGAATTTAAAACTATTCAAAATAATTTAATGAAACCAAATAAAATTGAACTTTATCTTTGGACTTTAAACAATATGGAAGATTTTCAAATTGGTTATTCATTAGATTGTAAGAACTTTATAACTGATAAACCAGTTGAAGCAAAATTGGCAATTGATGAGTTGAAGAATAGAAGTAGTAGTAGTACTACTTCTAGTAATAGTTATAACCATCCATCAATATTCACTTCAAAAGGTTTAAAATTAAACCTTAGATTCTCATTGTTTAGAATCTTTGAATTCATCGTATTGAATGATTTATTGAAATATCGATTGATTCAAGGATTCTTTACTAGAATGATTAAATTAGTTGCAAGTGGTCAGAAGTAGACGTATATATATATATCTATCTTATCTTGCTTATATAATGCATTATGTCATATGCAATACAATATTATAATCATACTGTAATATACGCACATAGATTACGCATAAGCGTAAATATGGTCATATAGCTGTTTTTTGCTAAAATATGCTTAACATTCTACAATTTCCATATGAAACCTAAACCTCAAAACATAACTATAACTATAACTATAACAAGTAGATTGTATAAGACGTAGCTTTGTTATGCTCTTTTGTTACTATAATACTATATTAAGACTTATAAGTTAGACTTAGAAGTTATTATTTTAGTTTCATACGACAAAAAGATGTAGCCCATAACAGTGTTTTACAGCTTATATTAATATGTCCACTTCCGACCGACACGTCAGACATAGAAGTTAAATAGTACATATGCGTAACGCATATAACAAGGCAGGGCCTTAAAAGTTAACAACCTGTTTGAATATTTTATAAGATGTTATAACCACTAATAATTAGTACTATATATATATTGCTAAATAGAGATATAATTCTGTTGCGTGTCCTTAAAACATTACTGTTTATACCACAAATATTTATACTCAAGTTTCCTATTCCGACCTTATACTTCTAATTTTCGCAGCTTTTTTCTTCTGTTGAAGGAAGAAGAAGAAGACATTCAAACAGGAAACAAGAAGAGATATATTGTTATTTATATCACACTAATTGGAGTATTCACAATTGAATAATTAACAAACGTACAAGTCATTTGAATTATCAACAGTTAATACCATACACATACAGAGATCACACAGCTCAATAGCTGATTTAACCATTAGTCCATTCTTATTCAAATAAAAGCAGTCAAATAAACTGAAACACGCTTAAATTACACACTATAGTACAGACAACAGACGACAACACTTGTCACACTACTCATAAACACGTCAATATTTATACATCCACAGAACAAGAACAAGAACATAGCTCAAGATGATCAAAGTACGTTCATTTCTTTCTTTCTTTGTTATTTTCCTGTTTAGGCAGTTAATGCTTATGTTATTAGGGTACTATGGTTACCATATTTATTATCATTGTTGTCATTCTCTGATAATATTTAGTGCCAGCATTAGCATCAACAAAGAATTCACCAAACAACAACTTACTAACAACAACAACAGGGATTAAGAAAATCTCTTAGAGATAAGTCAAAATCAAACCATTCATCCATATCATCTCCATTAAGTGAGAAGATGTCTTCAATCTCCTCGATAAACGATTTAACAATCACAAACAACAATCTATTACAATCTCCTAAGAAAGTCATCAGAGCATTATACGATTATACTCCACAAGGTCCAGGAGAATTGGAATTTCATAAGGGAGATTTCTTCCATGTCATTGGTAATGAAGATGATCCAGAATGGTATGAAGCTTGTAATCCTTCCAAGAATTTAAGAGGAATGGTACCTGTTCCTTACTTTGAAGTGTTTGGTAAGACAAGGCCAGTGAACAATAATAACAGTAATAACAACAGAACAAGTTCTGGAATGACCAATTCAATGGCTCATTCTTCAAGCCATATCTCTTCATCTTCACCAGCTTCCAAAAAATTATCAACAGATTCGATGTCTTCAAAAGGCTCACAATCAACAACTTTATATGCCATTGTCCTGTATGATTTCGTTGCAGAACGTTCTGATGAATTGGATGTCCATGCTGGTGAAAATATCATACTCTGTGCACATCATAGTTATGAATGGTTTATTGCTAAACCTATCGATAGATTAGGTGGACCTGGATTAGTACCTGTTAGTTATGTCAGTGTTATAAACATCCTAACGGGTCAATCCACGGGGAATGACGTTGTGGATGATATAAATGGTGCTAATCTACCAACCGTGGATGATTGGAAGAATAAAAATGCCAAGTATAAAGCTTCATCTATCCCATTGGGTAGTGTTGATGAAGTACAACAACAACAGCAATTACAATCACAGTCACCACAGAAGCTTCAACGGTATTCACAAGCCGATGCTCGTCATTCAAAAGTTTCAAGAAGATCACAGTATCATTCACAATTGGTATCCAACTCTAATGTTAGTATCAACGACAATGACACATTTGTTGATGAATCAATACCTTACGTTGTCAATGCAACGGTGGATTCATTCCATGTGGATAACGGTAGATATTGGTTCCATCTACAAACAGAGTTAAACAATGGAGAATTAAGATCTTTATGTAGGTTTTATGAAGATTTCTATGATTTTCAAATCAAATTATTGGAATTATATCCACAAGAAGCTGGTAGAAGTTTAACAAATTCCAAAAGAATATTACCATTTATACCTGGTCCATTAACATATGTTACAGATAAGATTACTCAAAAGAGACAAATTGATCTAAACGATTATGTTAAAGATCTTATTTCATTACCAAGTTATATATCTCATTCTAATTATGTAAAGGGATTATTTGGGTTTAAAAATGAAATGGATCAAACCATTGATAAGTTTCATAGTTATGGTGGGAATAACTATGGACATGAAGAGAATGATAATGACAATGAACGTACAATCATCAAAGATGAATCGATAAAGACGTTGAATATGACAGATAAAGATATGGAACAACAACTACAACAGTTACAATTACAAGAACCAGTTGAGATTCAATCAACAACTACTACTGCTAGTACTACTACTACTAGTACAAAATCTGTGAAGTTGAAGTTCTATTATAGAGATGATATATTTGCTCTATTAATTCCAAGTACAACAACTTTTGACCAATTACAAGAAAAAGTTTCAACAAGGATCTATGATGATGATATGAATGTTAAACCTTTTAAGATCTTTATAAAGAATAATGATGATGATTCACGTGGTGATCAAGTTATTAATGATGAACAAATTAAATTGATTTTGAATAAAAAATTAAAGATGATAATTGAAGATGATATTTAAATATCATATATCATATGTCATATGACAATACAAGAACAATCCATTTAAACTGGGACTATAATAAATCAAACTGTTTCATAGCACAAAATAATTTCTAATATTTTAATCCTTTTTGCTAAATTATTACGTAATGTATTATATAATCAATTGCATATGACATAATATATTATATAATCTATTTGCATATGACATAATGTCCATTCAACATTTTTTGATAATCAATAAATATCTCTTTTAATTCAGTTATTGTAAGATCTTCAAATTTTTTATCTTTATATTTGTTATTATTGTTAGTAGTTGTAGTATTATTATTACTATTACCAATTGAAGTTGATGAGATTGATCTTTTGATATAACTTAGATTAAACAATCGATCATTTGAAGAAGAATTTGGTAATGTTTGTGGTACAGCTAATGGATGTTGAATAGTAACATTTGAACTAGACCTTGATCTATTGGTATTACCAATAGTATTATTAACACCTGCTCCATTAGATACTGGTTTTTGTAAAGAACTTGACCTTGATCTTGTGGTAGTATTGTTATTATTGTTATTAGTATTATTATTAGTTGTTGTCTCACCAGTATTCTGTTTCTGTATAGAATTTGACCTTGATCTTGATAGGATACTCCCCGGTGGAGATCTCCATTTCATAACACCTGCTAATTTATTCAATGGATTGAATCCTTCTTCGTTGATGTTATCCAATGAAAATCTATTAATCACCGATTTTAAACCTGTATCAAATACAGTGAATCCAGTACCATTACCAGAAGTTTTATTCTGTAATAAATCAGGATTCTCTGTACTTATAGAACGTCTATGGTTATTATTATTCTTTGTAGATGCAGAAGATGAATTGTTAGATGAATTTGATGAAGCAGATGTCGATGAAGCCAATAACACATGACCATTTGAATTAACATCTGCCCCCCATTTTTTAGCATTTTGTAAGAAAAATTTCTCCTCTGTTGATAGTTCATTTGATATATCATAATTATCCATCGTTAATGAAGGTAATTCTAAAGTTTGTATAAACATCAATGCAGCTTCAACGTTTGTTAAACAGTATAAATTCTCTTCGATCAAATAATCATGATTTCTAAACCTTTGGATGAATAACAGATCGAGATAAAGATCGATCTTTGTATAGTCACTTATCAATACGAGATAGATCAATATTGGTAATAAATAATCTCCATCAATCTTTATGGATTGTAATTTTAAACATTGTGTTATTGAAGAATGGATCTTTAATAATGAATCCATCTTTTGCCTTGGATTTTGAGCATCGTTCAATTGTTTAAACTGTACATATGAAATATCGTTTAATTCAGACGTTAATTTGATATCAATGTCCAATAATTGACAATAATCCAATTTTTCCAATTTTTGTAATATTCTAATCTTTTCTTTAATGTATGAGTTAACTTCAACATCTTCATCAAACTTGTTAAACAGTTTATTGTACAACTTTGAACAGACTTGGCCTTCCATCTGATCCATCAAATGTTCACTTTGCCTTATCAATTTTCTCCTTGTCGATGCTTCTTCAACTGTAAGTAATTCATTCTTATGACCCACTTGGTTAAGATGTGATAACCTCAACTGATCTTCAACTCTTCTTTGGAAAGTCTTATAGAACATTTGGAACGTATTGCTCAATTCCAAGGCTGTTAGTGGTTTGTTGTACTTTGGCTGTTGTATGTCATGGAGAAAGTTGTCTATTGTGTGTTGTAGCTGTTTGGGGAGTGATGTCGATGAGTGTTCATCGGCCAAATCATAGGTCTCTGGATCATACGGAATGGCCGTTGCAGTGATCACAGACGTGTCAGTCTCAAGGGAGTCATCCACAAGGCTCGAGGGCATCTTTTCAGGAAACATTTCCGCTTCATCGGCATCGATCTCGTCATCGTCTGTTCCAAATCTATCGTCATTACCATCATCATCGCTATGGATCCCCATCAGCGGATCCTTCTTTAGCTGTTGGTATTCTTCCTTTATCGGCGGAGTGTGGAACATGTTGAAGTGGCAGTCTATTCAATATCAAACACACTTCCGGGTTGTGCTAACACTATCAACCAGCTAAACAGTGATACAGTAGAGCATTCCTCTGGGGAAGTTGATCCGCCTTCCGATCTCCAAACTCCTTTCAGATTGAGGAAGATTAAGAATACGGGGCGCGGTGATTATGAAGCCCGGGGCACTCCGTTATATTTATATAGGCAACGAAAACGATGGAACATAAGGGAAATTTAGTCTAACTATACATCAGTTCATAAGTAATCAAGACTTCAACATCATCCACACGAGAACACAAACGATGGTGAACCAATGAAGAGGAACTACTTCCCAACGATCGATGAGATCAGACAATTGAACATCAAACGCCAGCGGGTGTTGCAGGATTTCCCCATGATGGATATCATGGTTTCATCGGATGGTTATAATACACCACACAACAATCTGAATAAACCAACTTCAACACCCAATAGGGAATATATACCTGATATAGATGAATTCTTATTGATGAACCAGGACGATAGAGATGTGTTAGAATCTTCATCACAATGGATCAACAATCATAATAATGACACTCTAATAACAAATGGTGATAATTTAATCATTCCGGATCTTTCTTTAATTCCAATGACAAAGGAACAATTATGGGATCATTTGAAAGATATAAGAAATGGACAATCATCTATAAATAATGACAATGATTTGTATTATAATGATAATAACTATCATTATGATTGGAAAGTTGTACGATATTTACCCTATGTTAAAGATATAGTTTGGTTAAGATGGAAAGAATGGATGATGAATAGAAATAACTCATCTGACAATTATGATACAGATATCAATATGGATGATGATGTTGAATCCATTCCACAGCATAATAGCAATTACAATGGTTATCTATACAAAGATTATAATAATGCATATGCTGGCGGTTATTATAATAACAATGAATTGACCTTGAATGGATTAGCTAATAACAACAATGAGAATAATGTATCTGAAGTTGATAGTGTTATGGATATTGACATTGTCTAAATGTTTGTTAATGAACATTAATATTCTAATTATGTAAATGTATATCAAAACAGTGAGATTGTAAAAAGAAGAAGAGAACAAGAGTCGAACGCCGGCGTTTTATCAAAATGAATTATTACAAAAAACTGAATTATTAAATGAATAAGAAATATTTGGTATAAGACCAGCTTATACTGAATGTAAATGGATATTGGTTAAATGGTGTGGTATGCTGTGGTATGCTATAATTTGTCAATCATACAGGTGGACCTCTTCTTAAGAAATCTATAAAGTCCATTCCTTCATCTTCAACGTTATAGTTGTTATCACTATCACGATCATCTGCAAATGGATCGACATTACTATTACCATTGACATTGACATTAGCATTACCAGAACCAGAACCATTACCCATATTACCATTCATCATAGATCTCTTATTGTAATAATATTCATCACCTTCAAGATCCATCGTATTGGCAAGAGTTGTATTATAATTACTACTCATCAAATCAGCATCAGCATCAGCATCTTCTCCAAACTGTTCATTGTTATCTCCATCCCTGGATAATGAACCTTGTGTTGAATTTAAAAATTCATTTGGATCCATACCATTAAGATCTATTGGTTCATTTATACCTCCCAAGATCGTATTTGGTATCACTTCTGTTGGTAATTCAAATAAGGGTAAAAAACTTATTGCCCTTCTCCATTGACTAATTTTAACATTTGCAATAAATGGTGTATTCATATATGTTAATCTCCATGGTCTTTCACGATAAAAAAATACCAAAGTATCAACAACTCCATTAAAAGGTTGAACAAATGTAACTAAAACAACAATTGGATAACTCGCTTTATGTTCAATCCTTAAAGAATTTTGAATCAAGGGAAAGATCCATAGAAGGAAATATGCAATTGGATATAAAAAGATAACTTTCATCTGTTTAGCAATCGTTCTATACCTAGCGGTTAACCTCTGTGATGCCTGTAATTGTAATTCCATTATGATATCACCGGCTTTATCATCAACCTCGTTTGTATTGTTACTATTGCTACCATTGCTATCACTACCATGTTGTTCTTCAACAGCTCCATTTTTACAAATCTTTTTCATGGCACAATCTCCAGCAAGGATCTTTTTAATAGTTCTCTTAACCCATCCATCTTTAGATTCGTTTGCCATTATACCAATACGGGATTGCTTTTCCATGTTCTTTAACTCGTTAGAAACATAGATATATATCGAACAATATAGGATAAGGACACTCAACATGATGAAATACCTTGGACCCCAACTCAATGCCATTCTATACCAAATTGGATTAAGCGGTAAATAACACCATACTGCATATGCCTTATAACCTGTTCCATTGATAAATGCCAATGAGGCAAGGATTATTGGAATCAAAACACATAACCAAAATACATAGACCCTTAAAAAGTATAATCCACCTGCTCTCTTTGTGTTGAATATAGTTAACGAAGTATGGATGGCAAATGACAAGATTGCTAAATCTCCAGCTTCAATACTCATTGCAGTAAACCAACCAAGTACATTGATACCACTTTCACTAACAACTCTACCATTCCATGATATTAGAGGAAATAATATCACTGCAACTGCTTTAAAAAGGTCACTTGCAATTAAAAATGCAATCAGTTGATGTCTAAATAATCTTCTTGATGGATGAATACTTAAAAAAAGGTATAATGCAACCAATGAGAATAATATAGATGCACTCGATGATGTAACACAAAGAATGTGTAATGTCCTACGTCTTGAACCACTAAACGAGTTGAACTCATCGACAATAACGTCAGCCATCACAGCTGGTTATATATATATCTCTGACGTTGACCACAGAAGAATTAAATGATCTTGATGGTTGAATTTATACTGGTTGTTTGAAGTAATTACCGTTGATATAATGATGATAAACTCCCCCTCGACTGTCTATAAGTGTATGTGTGTGTGTGTAAAATTTTGAGGTTAAAGTCCAAAGATCTTTGACTAACAACCAAGAGATCTGGAACAACACCAGAGTATCTGATGATAAGTAATAGAGTAACTGTATCACAGAGTCAGTTGGTTGAGGAGTTTGAAACAGTCTAGTATAACAACAGTAATCTGATTTATTTTAACTTGAATAATATCGAATATACCGATCCTTAGTTCGAGCTGAGCTGCTAGTACTTAACTGAGATCCCACTTTCTCTCTCTACCCGACTTGGACGTAAAGTTTCTCAACCATATTATAACCGCACATTCCAACGCTATTTCAAACGCGTGCCTATGTACTTCTCTGCCGGTTGTACAGCGTCATTGGGAAATCACTGACACTGCTTCTGTACGTCGACGTCTGCCATGCTGGGTGGATACACGGCTTATGCCCAGTTAGGAAGAGATCCTCGATATATACACATCCTCCTACAGAAAGTTTAAATCTGCCTCTGAACATGAGCACATGGCCTGTATATCTAGCATGAGCTTGCCCGAGCTAACAGATGCAACCAGTCCTGCTTAGAGTTTTAGTGCTCAACCTGCCAATCTCACCAATTCAAGCTGAAAGTAGAAATTGATCTCCCGCCCTCCCCTGTGGTATTAAGTGCTGGGCGGGGGTCCATTAGTGGGTAACTAGTACGTCTTTGTACATACAGATTACTGCGGCGGGTTGCAAAATAATTAACAAGCCATCAATATGAAAGACAAAATTTTCATCTTGAAAGGATAGATGGTCCCGCTTGGGAGACGACGCTGGTTGTCCTGTTATAGGCTGCACTTGACTGCACTTGTTTCTGCAAATCTGGCAATTAGTGGAAGCACCATTCGCTCTACAACATAACTAGTGCAGCGCTAGCAGCAGCTGCTAGTACGATCAACCCGCAACTGAGAGACAGGCGGCAGCGCTGCACCTGGTAATCCTGGATCATAAATTACAGGCTCAGGATGTACTGCCATATTGTGATGTAAAATTTAGCAGGATTTATAATTCGAGATACCCCAAATGTATAATGCCTGCCACATAGACTAATGCACCGGGTGCTAATTTATGCTCTGTTAAAACAGCCGAGATTTAAAATTTGCTCCGCCGGCCTGAGTTCCCCAATTCCATTTTTCTACAAGCTGAAGGGCCCTAGCTGCTGCTCATGATAATTTCATGATAATTATTCTTCTGAAAACTCCTTTTTCATGATCACGTGATAGACTGAATATGTTTCTGAGACACCCGGACATCTACACGTACACTTTCAAACTTTTGTGTCAAATTTCAACTGAGCTGCAGCGTGCCGGTTATAACAATCAGACAACTTGCATAATATTGACACGCGTATAACAAGGAAAAATTATGTCTCTTGCAGTCTCGACAGCTACTTCTATTCCT
>JAJLRR010000068.1:0-57512 GCA_030567175.1 Williopsis lachancei
TCAAAGAGAAGTATGGGAAGATGCGTGGTAAAATGCGATTGTTGAAGCTTGAGACGAGTAAGCATGTCTTTGCACCTCTCATCTTACACAGACAAAAGATCATCAAGTTTAAGTCATAATCAATCGATCTCTGTTGTGAAATTGTACCTGAGTTACCTCTTGTTGCACCCAAAGAAGAAAAAACTGCATCAACGTGATCCAAATTTTGGACATGGCAGGGCCACATCAACGTTTCAGGTTCCAAGATCAAGTTCACTTTATCGAGTTGATGGAACAATGGGATGTCTCTTCTTGAGATGACAGTGATTCTTTTCACTATTATTGAATTTTGAGCCTCTTTGAGAAAATGTGAACCAACCAAACCTGAGCCTCCGATGACTAAAATATGCATACTTTCAAACGTTGATGCTGCACTCATAATGTTTCGATAAGATGTACTCTTTGATGAACCAGTTAATTAGATAGACAATGTATGACCGAAAAAATTAATAATAGCGTGTACTGGATTGATCATGTAGCTCTAGTAGGACGTTGTGCTTTAAGCTCAGTATGTGTGGTGATAACTTACGTCTCTGTCTTTGTGTCACATGGTTAAAGATCATGCACATATCGCTCCAAACTCCAGTGCGCAGTGCAAATATGCGTAGATAACACAAAGCTGATGATTAGGCCTGCACAGGTTAATCCGCACTTTACAAACTACGGACTTCGGCCCTGATGCACAAATGCGCTGCTGATACGCCTGAAGCCTGAATTATAATTCATCACACAGCGGCTGGTGGTTATATATTGGCTGTTACTGTTTACAGTATCATGTCAGATGGTGCAACAGCTGTCATCTCGCTGTATTCTGTTTGTATGGTTTCTACAACTAAGTTGAACGAAGATTCTTTGGAACAGATTAGGCGACGCTGAAGTGCTCAAAGCGGAAACCCTATGCGCCATATAGGTACAAGCTTGTATTACATGTGTAGAGAATGAAAAATCTGGCGATAACAGATATAATGTTAAGATATGCGGTGACGTAAACCCGTAAAGCTTATTATTACTAAATCACATGACTCATTATGTGACAAAAACTGTGTGGAATCAGCTTATCAATCAGCCACAGACCACTGGCTCAATATACTGACTATGAATTCGATTAACAGCTTTTCTTGCTTTGAATATATAAAGCGACTGGTTTGACGTCAAATAATAGTTATCTCTCTTCAAAAACAGAGTCACTAGTCATATATCAATATAGCAGTCAGCTACATCAGCCAATATGGTTCTATACACCCCTAAAGATTACAAAGTTGAAAACAACGAAGAGTCCCTTTCATTGATAAAGAGAAACCCTTTAGGACTTCTTATCACTGCAGAGTCATCTTATTTATCAAAAGACGTTCAAATCGAACTTACACATTTACCATTTACTGTGAGATCTTATAATACGTCGTCTAATAATAGTAATTCAGAATCTATCAATGAGAATGATAGTGAACAGTCAAAACTTGTTTTAATATCTCATATGGCCAAATCCAATGACCAAGTTGCTCAACTTATTAAAACAGGAAAATGTACCATTGTATTCAAAGAGAAATTTGATTCTTATGTTAGTGCTTCTTGGTATGAACAAAAGAAAATTAATCATAAGATTGTATCAACATGGGATTATGCAACTGTACATGTCCATGGTGATGTTAAAGTCATTGAAAATGATCAAGATTGGATATACAAACTATTAGAAGACGTTGTTGATGATCATGAATCCAATAGACCAAAGGATACTTTGACTGAAGACATTTGGAAAGTTGGAGATGCTCCAAGACCTTATATAGATGTTATGATGAAGAGAATCGTTGGAATTGAGATAAATGTAACCAAGTTGGAACATAAAGTGAAGATGAACCAAGAAAAACCTGTTAATGATGTGAAAAAGATCCTTGCGGGATATAAGAATGAAATTGGAGGAGAGAAAGGTTCATTTATGGCACAGAGTACTGCAGAGCATTACTCAAGGGCAGATATAATCGGTTAAGTTTAGTATCGAGCTGTTCGACATTGACTATACCTTCCTTATTTATTTGTTTACTCCAGTCTATGACCAGTGGACCATTGTTCACTGCTATTCAATCGACAGATTCTTACAACACAGAACGTTTAAAGGACTCAAACCCTTGTAATCCCTCGACATCAAAGTGCAAATGTTGATCCAGTAGCTCCCCATAGTAAGCTCTAGTGTGTGATGTCCGGATGTTACACGAAGTTCAAAAAAAGGTAAACAACACCAGACAAAATCAAAACATTCGGTTCACATAGTTAACAAGAACGCGTGTCCGGTAACAGCTCACCACAGCAAACCGTGTCCTTGTACAAGATGACGAGGCTCGAAGATCTCCAACAGGACAATGCGTCACTGGAGCTTGAAAGTATGCATAGAACTCAACACTTTAATGTATTTTATCCCCCCAAATACTAACGCTATACAGTCGCACAGCTTGAGAAAAGGAAAGTTGATATATTGAAGGAGATTGAGAAGAGGAAATTGAAGAGACCAAAGACAGATACTCTGGCCAAATTGAAAGAGATACTACTGCCGACTTCTTCTACTGAATCGGACCCATCCAAGACTCAACCCACAGATCAGCAAAATGAACCTCCAAAGAAGAAAACCAGAAGACAAAGACTATTCGAAGAGGAATATATAATACCTGAACCTATCAAACATGAGTTCTTTGATGAGAGCATATCGAAATATTTCAAGCCAATAGACCCTGGTCAGAGCTCTCATACTCAAAATACGTTAGACCCTTCAGAGATGGATACTACTACAAAGATAAACAACGTATTGTTAGAAAGTGTCTATCGTATGTTTGGTATAACCGCGTTCCCAGTACGAGACCCATCAAGGCCAAATAGTTCTAAACTCCTTGGTGTACGAATAGAGATATTTAATGAAGTTGAACTAAAATTCGAAGCACCTCATTACATAATACTAGAACAAGATCAAAAGACTTTAAAATGGTGTATATTAAACCATACGATTCCAATATTTGTTCAAGTTCGTCAATTGGCTTCTTTATACGATGATTTATCAAATAATGAACTGTTAAGATTCTTGAGACATGTAAGGAATATCTTAGAGTTAACATCATACAAACATCAAATGATTGATGGATTAAAATTACAATTTAAAAATCATATATCTCATTTACAAAAGGATATAGAGATGAGTTATGTTAAATTTATATTTACAATCGATGATATAACAACAGATTTTACAATGAGATGTTCATTGGATAAAGTTGAAAATGTTCATATTGAAAAGGGGTTTTCAGATTCTGAGAAGACAAGAATTGTAAAGATTTTAAAAGGTGATATAAAGGGATTTCCCAACAGGTTTGGTGAAATGATAGAGAGGTTGAACATGTGATGGGGTATACAGCTAACTTCTATTATATATCAATTTGTCTATTGTTGTATACGTAACCTATACATAAAGTAGGGTGTAACGTAACCAAATATCAAACCCAAGATCTTCTCTGGTAGAGTATGATAAAAAGTTGCAGTAACACATAATATATTAATCCATACGATGATGACTCCAATAAGAACATTTCGTACAATAATATAATAACTCTTTTGTAATGTCTCTTTCTGTTGTGTTTCTATATCGGTCTGTACCCTTTGTATCAATTCAATATATTTCAATTCATACCAAAAGATCAAACTCAATGTCGTTATAAAGCAAAAGTGACCAGATATATCAAATCCACCATCCCATTTACCCTTTATATTCCTACATGTTTGTGAATCTGTGATTAACTTATCAGAGTCAATATGACATGAACCTCCCGTTAGGATGAACAACTGATCAATGATGTAGAAAAGGATATGAAGTCCCAATAGTTTACACAATAGCCTCATGGTATACTGTTTAATGATATTCTTCATCTGTTGTTTATCATTCCATCTATAGTACTGTTCCCATAGTCTTGTACCATATAAAGTGGTGTATAGCATAAGAAATATATGGTTCCCATTATATGCAAATACTCTATTGATGGTGTTTCTTGAAGAGAACCAATAGAACTTTCTGGCTTTAACTATGGTTTGATGTGAGAGTAAAGTGCTAATAAGAGAGCCCAATAGTAGGATTAACGGATAGATCCAGAGGAATCGTTCACGTTTGATCAGTTCTGTGTAAAGTCCCAAGGACATGGTACTCTCTCCTTTCTGAGTTCTCCTTTGTAGTGAGCAGTTAGCACTTCTCAACCATTTAAGCCTGTTGAGATCTGCCATTGTTAATGTGTGACGTTTCTTATTTGACGCGATGGTTTCGAAAAGTAAACAAAAAACAGAGAAGGCTACATATTAATTCAGCAAGCTAAATAATTTATTACTCATGGAATACACCGTATGATCCCATAGTGAAGACATACAGGTGATACCATCCCCAATATCAATCCAATGATCTTCTCTACAAAAGTGTGATAGAACACAGAAGTCACCAATAGAACAACCCACCACATAATTAGTACAATGCTAGTGAGTATAATGACATCACTAACAAAGGAATATGGTTTATTAATTTCATCATCGTTTGATATTCCAAGTTCAATATCATCATATAGCTCTGCCTGCAGAATCTTTGAATTGCTTATTGAATTTTGGATTTCCCATAAGATTGTAAGACTAACAGTCACCAATCCAATAAAATGTCCAGATATATTGATTCCATAAGCATCACGTATTGACTTTCTAAATCTAAAGAGCAAGATACATATCGTTATTGTGAATATACATTTCATGATATGTATAAGTAGAAGCTTTGAACCCATTGTTATTTTTGTTCTTTGGGTATCAGACGACGTATTCTCCATAGAAGTTGGTAATAGAGATAAATTATGATCTTTAAAAGCAATGATCAATTCAACGATAAATAGAATTAACCATAACCCAATGAATATTTCAAATGCAAGATTTGCAAATATGATATTTAAAAAGTTATTCTCATGGAATAAAGATTGTCTTATATTCTCTCTAATGTCAATTGGTAAAACAAGTCTTATAAACATACCAATGAATAAGACAATGACATAGTACAAAAATGATAGTTGACGTTTTGATGAATTATATAGATGTGTGTTAAACAATTGTGTCAGTTGTTTCTTATATTGAGAGATCATGACATTGTTCATATAATTCATGGTAATTGTATAATTAGTATCCCTTTGTTATATATATGACATATTAATAATTATTGTTTTGATTATAAGGAACAGTAAAAAAAATAAAAAAAGGTCCAGTCGAGATTTGAACTCGAGACATTCTGTGAGTGAAACAGACGTGATAACCACTACACTACTAGACCTAAATTTTTAAAAAAATAAACCTCCTGTTTGTCCAGAGTTGTAAAGTATCAAATCAATGTAATATACAAGAATATATCCCTGATTTTAAGTAAATTTAAAAACAATTTGGTATATTAATAGACATTGATGTCTAAAGTATGCAAAACTTGTAATTTTATCTTATAATATCTTGTTATATCTTGACCTTTAACCCAATGTTCATATAGTTACACCTCGGAAGTGGTTATAATCATCAAACCGGAAGTCTAATAATATTTTGCGAATTGTCGTCGTCAACGTACAGCTAAAAATTGATAATAATATTAATACTTCATCTGATCTTGGTTTACAATATTGAATATCATAAAGCTGATAGCAGTTAACGAGTGTCGATGTTATTTACAATGCAGACTTGAGTACGAGCCTCGAGGATCAACATTAATTTAGTCATCTTTGCTTTTACCTTTGGGTTTCTTTCCACAGTGTTGACATTATGATCAGAAAAGCACATGCTCACGCTCACTTCGGGTTTTCATTCACGGTATAATTTATCTAACCGTTTCTATATTTGACTCTAGTCAAAAGACGCATATTTTGCGTTTAGCTTGTTGGATTTAACAAATTATATACCAATGACTCATCCAACAGCTACTATATTATATATATCATTGGATTTATTGATCAATCTAATGTATAAGATATAATATATGCTGTATGGATGAATTAGATGAATGTTTTATAACATTACTAGAATATTGTCCAATAAATCTTGGTCTATTAGAGAAGTTCATTGTCAGTGTATAGTATATTATCTATACGTCGATGGATATAACTGGTAGCCAGTTGGACAGTATTCTACTATGGATATCAAATTATATATAACGTCATATATTCATAACAGTCAGTTAATTTGTAGAAGTACGTTCATATTCCTCTTTTAGCTATACCTGTCAGCGCTTGCAGCTGTGACTGCTTTCTCGATTGTTGTCTCCATTGTTTACTAGGTACTGTATCACAGCTCAATATTATTACGTCCGATAGGAAGTTAATTTATATAACGGTCTTGTTATATTATTAAAATTTAATCTTGGTTTCTTCTAAACAACTATATAGGTTGATATCTTAATGTGTCGGTTAATTTCACGTAGGTGTTCTCGTGTTCTCTTGTGTGCCTAACCATAGGTTACAATTTATATTAATTCATTAATTTCTCTTTCAATCTCTTCCCCAAGGTTAGTCACGTCTTGGATGAATATATATCATTTTCATTTTCTATTTGATCTTCGGGCAAGCCCTTTTCAATATCGTGATCACGATCTTCTTGTGTTTGTTGTATTGGATCCCCAATGATATATACACATATTCTTCTTCTTCATCATTTCCTGGTTCATCCTTTGTAATTTCAACATCCCCATCCTCCATCGCAATTTCATCGTCGATCTCGAAATCCTCGTCTGTATCCTTGTCTGAGTCATCATCGTTTTCTTCATATCTTTATATTCCCACAAATTCTTATAATGCAATTCCGTTGTATTGAATAGTTCGAGGTTCAGAACGATTTGCTTCAATTAATTCACTCGTATTCAGTTATAGCTGGTTAATGTCTTTCATTTGCTTCAGATATACTGCATGTGCAAGTTTTTGATGAATGGTTGTTTATTTTCAGATTTGCGAAACGAGCATTCATAAACAAGTATTCAATTGGAATGCAAGCATAGTTCTGTACTCTGATCCGAGTTTGTATCCCTTCAATCTGTACGTTAACCTTGATGTACTGTCATAACGTTAACGTATGTCCATCTGTTCTAAATCATGACCACTGATACAAGAGAAAGCCACACTTGGTACATAAAGTACATTCTCATCACTATGGATCAAATGAATGGTACTCTTAAGTCCATTGATCAGAGCTCCATCTGTAAGCATCTCCTGTTCCTCAGATTCTGAGAAATCGTCATTCATTTCAGCGCTATTAGCAATATTCTTCTCGTTATATAGTTCAAAGAAGACGTTAATAGATTTCCTCGCATTATGCTGCCAGTTGCTGTTTTCCCTGAAGTTTCTGTTATTGTTATTGTTATTGTTATTGTTATTGTTATTGTTATTGTTATTGTAAATGTTGTTCTTTTCTCTAAGAAGATCAGCGACGTTGGATAAGTTATCTGGCAAACCAGCTAAAATTTTCCATAATTTATAATAAATTTGCTCAGGGGAAATATAATATATAATATTGAATCGTATACAATCGACGTTTCCATGATTTCATGAGTAATATCAGCACGATAACGAGCAAATGATTCAACTGATCCATCAAAATAGACCTATAAGTGTTCAAGTATTACGTCTTGCGTAATGGTTGATCTCTTAATTCAATATGACCGTATAATTTATCCAACCGTTTCTATATTTGACTCTCAAAAGACGCATATTTTGCGTTTAGCTTGTTGGATTTAACAAATTATATACCAATGACTCATCCAACAGCTACTATATTATATATATCATTGGATTTATTGATCAATCTAATGTATAAGATATATAGGCTGTATGGATGAATTAGATGAATGTTTTATAACATTACTAGAATATTGTCCAATAAATCTTGGTCTATTAGAGAAGTCCATTGTCAGTGTATAGTATACTATCTATACGTCGATGGATATAACTGGTAGCCAGTTGGACAGTATTCTACTATGGATATCAAATTATATATAACATATATTCATAACAGTCAGTAAATTTGTAGAAGTGTAGCTATACCATTATACCATTAACAAGCTACTCGAGTACAATGAGTAGTAATAATATTGTTAAGCCCACGCTTGCGAATTGTCGAGAATTTTATAAAAAAGCTGTTGTTGACTTAGAATTAATTCTGATCTTTTAATTATGAGTCGACATCCAAAATCATGCTGTTTGTACACGTCCTACAGAGCCTGTATTGACGGACTATGTTTTTCCATATGTGACTAGAAGAGGACCAACTGGCGCAATGATCATTTACTATACTCAAGTATGAGTATAGCTGATATGTTTCATTTTCTTTGTTATATTTGAAAAAGCCGTCTAGCATTGAAGTTTTTAACACTTTCTAATAAAGGAAGTGTTAACTGTATCACTACAATACTATTGATATTCACTATATTATTATCAGTTATAATTATAGCTAATAATTATAATGAATTACTATGAGTTTCGATATCAGTTCTTACATATTGTTATTGTCATTATCCTATATATTGGTCTGTTGATTGGTATCAATATAATTTAATATTGATATCAATATCATCAGTCAATTGAGTAATGATATTTATAACATATAACTAATGAAACTTGTGTATCTATTCAATAAACAACCTAGATCATAAGAACTATTATACTAATATAACTATTCTCTCTAAAATGGTTATGTAATACTTTACGTAAGATGCATATGCATCACCTAATCGCTTAGTAATCATTCTCAAACTATTTTCATTTTAACGTCGACTAGTTGAAACAAATTAATGATATTCAAATCAACTTTAAGAACACCTCTATTCATTATGTTGTTAAATTGGATGAATTAAATTTGGCGGACCCGACTCTCATGTTTGACCCTCTAGTATAGTATATTTTTGCATTTCGTTTGTTTTCGTGAATCGTTTATTGGATGTAATTGACGACATATATTATTTATCTCTGTTTAATCAACATTTCATATTACATTTGCTTCTATATTATGCTTGACTTAATGATATATTAATAATAAATCAGACGTCATAGATATTGATATGGGCATTTATAATTGATAATGGTTGTTTATTACTTATATTATACTGTCTAATTGAAGTAAATGGTCTATCCATTCATCAATTAGACATGGGTATATATATACATACTTCAATGCACACTAATACCTTTCATAATCTCTTCATTAGATTCCAATTTATCAATCCATTTCTTTAAATTTGGAAACTTTGTAATATCAATCTCTGAAAACTTATAACTTCTTAACCCTGGAAATGCAGATATATCAGCAATGTTTAAACCATCACCAACTAACCAACCATTGTTATCCTCAAGACGTTGTTCAAATACACCAAATATCCGTTCTGTTTCTGATTTATACCGTTCTTTGGCATATGGGATATCCTCTTTGGCAAATTTTAAGAAATGACTCAATTGACCTTGCATTGGAGAATGTGAAGCAACTTGAAAGATTAACCAAGTTAATTGATCCCAATATAAGGGGTTCGATTGATCATAGTAATATTTCCTATCAATATCATACTTCTCTCCAAGGTATAACAATATAGCTCCAGTTTCAAATATCAATCTTTGATCACCATTTGCATCAACGTCACTTAGAGTTGGTATACGACCATTGGGGTTTAATTTTAAATACCATGGTTCCCTTTGAATCTGTTTTGATATATCAATGGGTCTATATTCATACTTCATACCTAACAGTTGTAAATAAAGTGTAATCTTTTGACCATTTGGTGTACCATGAGAATATAATTTAAGATATGGAGGTTTTAACTTTGGATAATTTGGATCTATTTCATCAATATTTGTACTCATTGTCTTGTTATTTGATCTGTTGATGATTGATGTAGATAGATGTCTAGTATACCTTATATTATTGACATATGACAACTTTAAAAGATTATTGTATGGGTTTATATAACCAATTGAAGTAAATAATGGGGTTGTATAAGTCTTTGTTCTAATTGTTAACATGTTTGCTATATTTCATATAACCAATTGACTTCCAATGGTAATAGTCTGTCTATATATATAATGTAAAGTAACGTTGCTATTTGTTGGACTAATAAATTTTATAATTGAGCAAATAAAAGAGCAATGTCCCGATTAGTGCAGTACAAATATTATTATCCATTTAACTGGGGTGCGCACGACAATTAACACGCTGTACATAAACACAGCAATATTTAGTGCTATATTACTAGTACATTAATACAATAGAGCATTGTCTTTATCAGTGACATTGCATAGAGCATATCATTCAATTGAATTAGATAATTATTTACTTAAAATTCATACCCTTTTGAATCTCTGGATCTGATTCCAATTTATCAATCCATCTCTTCAAATCAGGATATTGGTCAATATCTATATCGATATAAGAATAATATCTTATCCATGGATAAGCAGAAAGATCTGCAATGTTCAAATGATCACCAACTAACCAACCGTTGTTTTGTTTTAATCTCTTGTCAAACACTCCAAATACTCGTTCAGTCTCCTTTTTATACCTCTCTTTACCATATGGAATATCCTGTTTAGCATATAGTAAGAAATGTGCAGCTTGTCCTTGCATTGGAGAATGTGAAGCAACTTGGAAAATTAACCAAGTCAATTGATCCCAATATAAAGGGTTTGATATATCGTAGTAATATTTTCTTTCAATATCATATTTTTCACCAATTAACAATAAAACAGCTGCTGATTCAAAGACTGTTGTACGATTACCATTTGGATCAACTGAACTAATTGTTGGTATACGACCATTTGGATTTAATTTTAAAAACCATGGTTCATGTTGTTCACCTTTGGATAAATCCATTGGACGATATTGGAAATTTTGGTTTAAAAGTGAAAGATACGTTGTTATCTTTTGACTATTTGGAGATCTAACTGAAGTATAAAGTTTGAGATATGGAGCTTGTAATGGTGGAAATTTTGGATCTCCTTCATCAATTATCATCTTGTCTGATGTAACCATCTTTTCTGTTGAATGGTTTACTTCTTATTGTAGTGGATAGGGATCTGTACAACAAAGAGAATATATTTCTACTCCCTCCATTTATTATTCGGTTCTGCTTCTGCATTAGGCAAGTTCCCGCACAATAAATATTAGTAATAAGGCTAATTCCTCTGTTTAACTTACAGTGGGTACTAACAACAATTGGACGTTGTGTTGTAAATCTGAACTTGTTCATGGAGAATTATAATTTATCAGACAATCAGACAATCAGACAATGAAATAAACTGTCAATCCGTAGCAGATCCTTCTTCCCTTCTCGATGCTAAGATAAATAATAAGGCCCACCGCTTTGTTCGCCCGAAGTAATTTTGCCGCTGCGGAATCTCGGCAAGGTACAAATAATATATTACTACGTCTAGTACAGCTAGCTTATATAACTAGCTAATCTTAATACTACCATAAACAGTACAATACAAACATGTAATAAATACTATGGGTATACACATCATTCCTTATCACTGATCTCTGGTGTCACCAATATACTTCCTTTATTCCAACTTAACCTATTCAAATTTGAATTCTTTCGACTTCTTCCTCCCTTTGGTGAATTTGATGGTGAACCTGCTGGTGTTCTTGTTTTAAAGATTCTTAATCCATCTGCTGTTAATTCATTACTATTTCTATTCAGATTATTGTTATTATCCTTTGGTGTTGTATCAATTGATGTAGACGTAGATGAATCATTTGCAATTGATCGATTTCTATTATGTGAATTGATCATATTATTTGAATTAATTAATACGTTTTGTTGTTCAATCTTTTGATCGTATAATTCTTCTAATTCAATCAATTTTGATCTTAATCTATCCCTTAATGATTGCCTATAAAGATCTTTGCAAAAATTTGACAACATTTGAGAATCTTTCATATTAACATTTTTAAACTTTGGTGATGGTCTAATCAACAAATGATAAAATGGAACAATATCATTATTACTATTCCAGTTTATCAGATCATCTGGATTAGGTATACTTTGAATAACATATTCCATTATACATAATAGAGTTGCAAGGTTTTGTCTTGGGATTGAACCAAGAATATTTGAAACTGAATTATCTTTATCTTCATCTTTATCATCAGAATACAAAGATACCAATTGATCATAACAAATAAATGGTATAACACTATCTGGTAATTCTAATAACCAAAGTTTTAAAAAACTTAAAAGATTCGAAATCTGAATTGAAGATATTGTCATTTGTAATTGTTCTAATGAATTTGTTAAATTACTTGAATCAATTTGTAAAATCTTGGTAAAAAGTTCATTCTTAGTAAAATTTGCATTTGTTAAATCAAATGGTATACTTAACAAATTATTATTCTCATCCCTTGATAAAATATCAATAATAAATTTAACAAATATTGGTATAGATCTAATTAAAAGATCTTTATTATCAATACAATTCATTGTCTTCATATTAACAAGATCAACTCCAAATATTTCAAACTTATCATTTGAAGATGAATGGTTTATATACCGTATCTTATTCATTGGCCAATAATAACCTGTTTTCTGTGTATTCTCTTCAACTATGAGATTTAATTCATTAGTTATAACATCTTGTGGATCTGTTAATAATGGTTGTATTATATTAGTCAGTTCTGTTAATGATTTCAATTGTGTTTCATGATATAATTGCATCATCTCAATGAATAATTTATTGATAATTGTCAAGAGTTCAATCTTGTTCTTTTCAAATATTTCAAACCTTTGTGCAGCATTGGTTATGGTATTCTCCAAATTTGATCTTTCATTGTTTGTTGATACAATTGAATCGATATATTTTGTATTGAGTTCTTGAACTTGTTGTTTCAATTGATTCGGATCAGTCTCACTAACGAATGTGTTTTTTAAATTACTCCATATGTTTATCTTTGAAGATGATAATGTCTTTGTTATTGGAGTTGGTTTGGGGGTTTCAATTTCCTCATTGTCCTTATTGGAATCATCATTATCTGTTTCATTGTCCCCTTCGACTATAAACCTTGTTAGATCTGTAAATTCATACGAACCAGAATCTGAGTTAAACTTCTTTATAAATCTATTCCAATTGGTCATTAATTTCAAATCAATCATATCTTGACCAAATTTCTCCTGATTTAACCTCGTATCTTCATCAAGATTCACTTTATAAAATCAACAAATTGATCACTTGTGAAATATTGAGACGGTGGTATAAGTGATTTCTGAAGCTTTATAGAACCAAGCATTTGAGTCAACGTTTCTCTAAGTCCTTCTAAAGAATCAAATTTAGTTGATCCAATCGTCAATGGGAAATGGAATATTTCAGGTTCTTCCTGTATGGTTTGTTCTTTCACCGGTGTGGACTTTTCCAACGGTGTAACTTTGATATTGTCATCTAACTCTCCACTCTGGAGATCATCATCATCATCTTTATCATCACCAGTAGAATGTTTTGTATTCGTTGTCTGATCCAACTCTTCAATCTTACTGAACAACTTCCTTTGAACATTCTCAGCATGGGCTATCGCCTTGTTATAAACACCATGTTGTGATTGAACCGCCCTTTTAGAATCCTTGATAAACTGTGTATAATCCGCTATGAAACTCTTTAACCGCTGTACAACATTCTCGTCCATTTCATACGAAGTCAACGATAACGAGTCCAACGTCTTTGAAATCAAATTCTTATTCAAAAAATCATCAAATTGCCTTAGTGGTAGATTCCCAGTATCATCATCATGATCATCAAGAGTTATAGAGACTCTACCTATCCCATTCATCTGGACGTTGATCATTGATCTGTACTGTTCAAAATGGTCCAATGACAATTGCAAAGTGCTTAACTCTTTTTCCATTGTCCTGAACAGTTCGGTGTAACCGGTGACATAGTCCGATGTCCAAAAGCATTCGTTGAGACGCTTCATGTTCCCAGCCGCCGTGTTGAACTAACGGAGTTGTGCCGATATGTTGGCTTGTGGTGTTTAAAGTGTTTAAAATGTGTTTGATGTTGCAAAGTGAGATCAAAATTCCAGGCTGACGCGATAATAATTTAACAGTGCGCTATAAATATTTTATAGAGGGCAAGCCAATTTACCCGTACCGCATATTGACAGCTGTACTTATTGTACTTATATTTGGATCTGTGGAGCACAGTTATTATATACTAACCTTCTGAATGATATAGGAAATTATACAGGGACGTAGCACAGTTCTTGTTTCCATTCGGATTATCAGATGGCATGATATTACTATACAATTCTTCCATAGTTTGGATCCAATTCCAATCCAAGCTTTCTTGCGACTCTAAAGACCCAATCTCTCAATGATCCAATGATCACTTTTGCAAGACCTTGGTTCTTCTTATTAACAAGATCATCATTCTTCTTATAATCACTTGAAGTTGGTAATACATTTTCTCCAGCACTTAAACTAACAAATAATGCAAATGGTATAAACCAAATACAAATCCCAAAAAATGAAGCAATCTGTGCAAATGATACATTAATACTATTCTTATTAGAACCACTGTTCTTATTCATTTGAATTGTACTGAAATGTTTAAACCATAGATAATGGTTAACCATAACCAATATACATGATGATATAAAATATCCACTCTTCATGTCGATCAATGGGAATTGGTATAAATTTTGATAATAGATCCAATATGTAAAAATTGAGAATAAAGTGAGTAAGATTGGGAATCCATCAAATATTAATAATAGTAGATATATACCAACAATGGCATAGATACTTGTACTTAGGAATTTTTTGGTCGGTACTGTATGTTCTTCAACTAATTCTGAAACGTAATAAAGTCCAGATGCAATTGCCAACGTTAGGAAGATAAATCCAAGGACTATGCCGATGTATGATAATAGTTGGAGGATCATTGATGATGAGTTTATCCTTCTTCTTGTTTATGGAAATAAAATTGGCTGTAACTGTTAGCTAATCAATATTACCTGGTGTTATATGACGCGTTGTCTAATACTCTGAATTCTTCGAAGTTCCAAAGATCGGATCAGACCGCGAATTATTGTCAAAGGGCAAATTTAAGCTGGTGGCCAAAGGCCAAAGCAAAAACAATGCCTCCTAACACCCGGACACCATACACATACTCAGCTGTGTTTGTTCACGGACAATTGTTCATACCCATAGTTAATGGGTTGGACATAATGAAGTAACAGAATTGAGAGACAACACTTATTGGTATGAAGAGAAGCGGTGTCTTGCAGGTCAGTAATACAAAGAGGGTAAAATCTGTAACAGATTACTTCATCAAGAAGAAATTGGGCACTTCGGATGTTGAAGCAGATGTCTCATCACCAACGCCAAACGCGAAACTTGATGATGTTACGACCGTTGATCATGAGTATAAGAAAGAAATGAGTGATAAAATAACATCACCATTCAAACAACAATTCATAAAGAAACTATCAGAAGACCATAGAGATCTACTACAACTAGAAATCGAAACAATGGAGGATTCCTGGTTTGAAGCATTACACAAGGAGTTTACCAAGACATATTTCTTAGATTTGAAGAAATTTATCAAACAACAACGATCCTCACATAAGGTGTTCCCACCTTCTGAAGACGTTTATTCATGGTCAAGGTTAACACCGTTGAACAATGTGAAATGTATAATATTGGGTCAAGATCCATATCATAACGATAATCAGGCTCATGGGTTAGCATTTTCTGTTAAGAATCCAACAATTCCACCACCTTCACTTAAGAATATATATAAGGAATTAAATATCGAATATCCAAAAGAATTTGCCCAAATACCCAAGAAGAATGGTGATTTGACAAATTGGGCTAAACAAGGTGTATTGTTATTAAACGCATGTTTAACTGTTCGTGCTCATGAGGCAAATAGTCATTCAAAGAGAGGTTGGGAACAATTTACTCAATGCGTTATAACAAAGGCATTGGAGTATACGAATGATGATATTGAAAATGAACTATACAATGGCTCAAAAGTTATCATATTATGGGGTACACCGGCACAGAATAGAGTTAAGGGTAAAGATCTTTCAAATCATTGTGTATTGAAAAGTGTTCATCCAAGTCCATTGAGCGCTAGACGTGGATTTTTTGAATCTGGTCATTTTACAAAATGTAATGAATGGTTGGTTAAGATAGGTAAAGAACCAATCGATTGGAAGATTGAAGATATAATTGTATAGACTACGTTAACCATGATTATTCAGCAAGTGTTCGTTTATTCATTAATTAGTGACTAGTAAGTTATATATATTCATTCATCTACCTGATAATGCAAATTTACAACCATCATAATCAATCAATCTCTTTCTTAATTCAATATCGTTTCTTTGTCTCGTTTCCAATTGATCTTTAAGCAATTGGATCTCTGATTTTAACTGTGCTATCTCCAATGCATGTCTTTTATCCTTGGATACAAATTTCGTCCATAATGATCTATTCTCTTGTGATATGTTATAAAGCTTTGTATTCAACTCTAAAATTTGATTATTCAATTCATCAATCTTGGAAGAGTTATCTTCGTATACAACAGGTTGTTTATGAAACTCACTGCTTAATGATTGGATAGAAGTTGACTGTGACATTTGACCACTAATATTTGTTCTATTATCCGTTCTTGAGAAAATTGAATTTGAACTAGAACTTTTACTCATCGATGAACGATTATCACCATTGTCATTATAGGAGTATCTAGATCCATCTACAACAGACTCTTGAACTATATTTGTCATCGTCTTTGAAGATTTGAGTTGTTCTATTTCAACTTTTAACATGTCGTTCTCCTTGAGAACTTCGTTAACTCTATCAAGTGCCAATGATGCTTGATATCCAAGCATTTGAACTTGTTCTTCTAAAACTTGATTTCTTTGTCTTTCACCAGCAATTCCCTTACGAGTTATACTGAAATTCTGAAACTTTTCTGGAATATCCAATGTGGTGAGATTTTGGTCCTCTTTCTTCTTGAAGAATTGCATTTTGCTGTGTGGTAGTTTTAGATGTATAAATGAATGACTGATAGTTGGTGGTTTGTTAAAGGAATGGATGTAGTGGTTGTTGTTCTTTGTAGCTGAGAAGTAAAAGAGAAGATATAGAATAATCAAATTATCAACAACTCTTCTCTAACGGTCAGTCCCTGGACCTTTAAAGGCACTCTTAGTGTCTCATTTCACCTAATTACCACTATATTTTAGCCTCATCGAAGAGCTGGTGCCTCCCCTTCCAGAATAATAAACAACATGCATCTTGACGCTTCTCGTTACTTGAAATTCACGCCTCCCTGACGCGATCGAAGGTTGAAATCGAGATATTTTTGAAGGGGGAGAGCTGGAGCTGGGGGGCCGGGGGAAAGAAAGTGAAGCTTTTTGCAGTAAGGGCTCTGACACGCAAGTGCGCGTTCAGCTCCTCTGGTGTGGCCACAGTTCGTGGGGCTTTTGCAAGGATATCCTTGCCTAGCCCTAGGAAAACATCACCGCAGTGAACCCATAGATCTTAGCTGGAGTTTAACCAGTGTTCAACCAAAAACTGTTGCATAGAGCGAAGCTTCCTTTTGTAGGGCATGGTTATATAACTCTTTGCGCCTTATTCAATGGCTTTATCACGTGCCACCATATTCTCTGGCACTTTGCTTAGACATTCCTCTTTAAGAAGTCTATACAGTACACTGTTGGTGTCTGGGTGTTTAGCAGTGTGTTTGTGTGGCCCAACTCCAGAAAACGAAAACACCAAAAACAGCATACTTTTGGGCTACGGAAAAGAGAGCCAGTAAGAAGGAGAGAGACATACAGACAGAGAACGAGATAGCGGGAACATTATAACAGAGCACTGGAAAGAAGGCTCACCGCACTGTCTATTCAATTGTATTATCTGTGCAGATATTATATACAGCAAAGAACGAAATATCAATCACAATGGGTAAGCATTTGACTTCGTCGTAACGTGGTGCTCATCATGAGCATTAACACGCCATGAAAGATAACGCAAACTAACAAAGACCAACCTACAACGTACAACAGCAACCAAAAAGAAGATGTCTCTGAAAGAGTTCATGGATGATGAATGTACGCTAAGTATCCTTTATACCACAATGATGTGCCTTCGCTGCTCCATTGCCCAGGTTTACTAACTTTACGTTTTAAATATAGCTCTTGGAGGTAGTTGGGCTGATGATGACTTTGACCCAAGTTCTATCTCTGTCCCCACGTTCAACGCCAGACATCAACCTCCGCAATACTTCAACGGTAACAATACCAACAGTATCAATCATAATAACGGTCACAATGGTTTTAAAAATTATCCTCCGATGCAATTCTTTGTTAAATTCGTCAATATTCCAACATTTCTTGGGGCTAAAGATATGGAAGACCTATTCAATTCGGAGAATGTACCATTTGTGAAATTGAAACTATTCTGGGACGTTGATTTCAAAGCTCTAAGATTTGTCAATGACCCATCAGAAACTATCGATTTTACAAGAAAAGTTTGTTATGCCGAAGTTCCAAGTTCAGATGTCGTTAACAAAGTGTTACATTGGGATGATCTATACATGGGTAGATCAAAAGTTATACCGTTAAGAGGTGAATTTGAAGAACTAAAGGCATTCCATGAGTTGAACGAACTAGTGGCTGATAGAGGAGACCCAAACCAACCAGGTGGAGCTAGAAGATTACCACCAAGATTGCATCATCCAATACCAGATCATAACAATATCGGGATTAACGCTGATCATGGTCATATTCACAATACAACACAGAGAAGCCATATGGATCAACATCAGTTGGGGAAATTCCCACCATTGCATATTCCTGAAAAGGCTCCTACTCCAAAGAGAGTTAATCCATTTGGTTCTGCAAAGCCAGTAGATACATTGTCTAGAGAATTGGAACTTGAAAAGAAGTTGGAATCTTTGAAGATAAACAGTACTACATTTAAGACCCTTGGATCTATTGAGAAGGAAAAACAACCAGCTAAAGCCAAACAGTCACAAAATTCATCGATACCGTCTGGTTCAAAATCCGAACTGAAAGCTGCTCCATTGCCTACAAGTGTCTGGTCAACACCAGAGACAACAAATGTTACATCACCTCCAAAGTCATCTTTCAACGTTGATATCTCCAGAAATGGTAAGAGTAGAAATTCTATGGCTAATAGCAAGAAAGTTGAACAGGATAAGAATAAGGGTAAAGTTATACTAAAGAGAAAAATTAAGAAACCATCGTCCAAGTCATCGGATGAAGCATCGAAGGATGATTCTCCAGTTGTCAATGAATCCAACATTGGAAAACAACCGTTAACATCGGATACAAAGAATAAAGATGTTATTGTCAAGGTTGAAATCTCTAAGGAAGCTCCAATAAAGGAAAATCAGACTTCTAAGGCCGATACTACACCAAAGAATATTAAGACCGAGTCAGCACCAAAGATCAGTCATCCTACTAAGAATGAAACGGTATCAAAAGCTCCTGATGTCATTGGTGAGACTAAGAGTAAGAAGAAGTTTGAAAAAAAGAATAAGACAAAGCCAATTCCGTCTAAATCAGAAGAATACGTCACAAAAGACACATCAAAGCCAAATGAGAATAAAAAATCAATAGATAAGAAATCTACAACTGAACCTGTTATTCCAGAACCAAAGTCTAGAACATCTGCTAAGGAACAGAAAACTGAACAGAAAACTGAAGAGCCAACCATAACATCTAATCCAAGTGAAAATAACACTGTTGAACAGGATGCTAAATCAGAGATAAACAGTAGAGGTGATAATGCACGTGGAAGAGGAAGAGGAAGAGGTGGTCGTGGTAGTCGTGGTAGAGGTGGCCGTGGTCGTGGATCATTGAACGTTGGAGAAACTAGAGTAGAAGCTTCCGAGAGAGTCCAAGAGAAGACAGAATCAGAATCTTCTGGCTCAGCCGAACCTAAAGACACAGATGACAATCATCCTAAAGAACAGCATGAAACAAATACACACTCTGACTCAAAAGTACCTACTGAGAACCAATCGGACCCACACACGGGGCGTGGAGGTTTCCGTGGTAGAGGAAGAGGCCGTGGGCGTGGCAGAGGTAGAGGCCATTTTAGAAATCAAAGCAAGACTTTCCACAATGATGATCACAAAGAAGCTTGATCAGTGCTTTTAGTAATTAGTTAACGTCTAATCATGCACTAATTAGGGACTAATCACACGTAGATAACATCGTAATGGAAAGCTGTATTTCCGGCGTATAAAAGCATCATCGCTAAGTGTTGTGATGGTATGTGATGGTATTCAGATGTTACAGTCACCCCAGCAATAGCAGTAGAAATTTTGCTCTGTAGGCAAACGCGGTCAAATTTCGTGCTTACGCGTCCGCTGGAGTTGACGAAAAAAAACACAAAAATTGGATAAAAAAGCTCCCAGCAGCTTAATCTGCACACAGAAACATGAACACACAGCAAATTGTGATTGTTAGTGGAGAGACCGATGGTGAAATCAGAGCCTAAAAACTCAGCGCTAGGAACAAAAACAAATGCACTGCACACACATTTCACATTTTAATTTCATGCCCGCTGTGGAAATACTAAAACCACTTTGGGCTATCTTCTCATCCAACCTTGTAACCGATCCTCTGGTGGCCAAGTGAATTGAGATTTGGAAGAACACGAGCTCAGGACCTGGCTCGTGACAATTGACTACGCTGGAACGATAACAACCAGAATCGAAGCAAATGATGGGTAGACGCTCTTTGAGATCAGGAAGATCAATCTCAGTAGGTGTTGATCATGATGACGACAACAGCGAATCTACGCTCGATGGATCCACAGGGCCTCAGACTCCAATTGACACTCCTAACACGTCTGTATCGGGGACTCTGGAGAATGGAGAGACGAAACCAAAGAAGATCAAGATCAATAGGGAATTACAAAGGCTTACAGAGTGGTCTGATTGGATGATTGAGCAAGCTGAGCTGAGAGCACGTCAGGAAAGAGCAAGCAGTCTGAAGCGTGAGATGGAGCTGGAAATGGAGAGAGAACGGGAACTGCAGAAGGAGAAGATGAGAAAGAAGCAAGAAGCAGTGGCCGAGGCGCGTATCCAAGCGCGTATAGAAGCAGAGCTTGAGAAGAAGAGACGTGAAGAGGAGAAAATAAGGCTGAGGAAGGAAAGAAAAGCTACGATGCTAAAGATACAGAAACAGCGGAAGTTGGCAGAAAAGAAACGCATGCTCTTAAAGAAACAACGTCTTGCCGCTAAGGAGAAGAAGAACAAGAAGAGAAAGGGAAATAATCGTTCTGGTAAACGAATCGCTGATAATGACCACGATGACGATTCTGCGGATGATGACGATATCACCGAGGAAGAAGAAGACGAAGAGGACATGGATGAGACTCTTCTGGAGACAAGAACATCAAAGCCAAATGAGTTTGACCTTGTCGATGGATATCGTCCGTTCTTAGCGTTCTGGAGATCTGATACTGAGATCCCTATCAGATCGGATTTCTTTGTACCAGAAGTTATGGAATCAAGGATCAAGGATGTTATCGACCTCAAGTTCAAATCTGCTTCTGATGTTATCCATGAAAAGATCAAAAAATACAAAGATTATAAGAACATGGAACCTAAAACAATCCAAATCGTGACACCGGTGTTTCCAAATGTCAAAGAAGATTATTACCTCAGAGAGTCACAGGATTTCTATCTCGATCCCTTGGAAGAGATTGGAAGAATGATGGAAGCATTATCTCTCACCTATATCCCTGAAGAGCATAAATTAAAGTTGTATAATCCATTATCTCCTTATGAGTCGATGGCTGGACGTTATTCAACGGCTTTTTATACTCAAGACTATGAAACGATGTTTGCTATCATCGATGAGTTCAACAAGTTTGTTGAAGATTTACAAAAAGATGGCTCTATAGAAAAATATCTACAATCTAAAAAGACGATGTCCAGAATGGTTATTCATGAGATTTTAAACCAGATATATTCACGTTCAGTTTCTCCTTATGTTCATTCTCTCAAAGTTTATAGGGCATTTAGTAATAACGTTTATGGTGAACTATTACCAAAATTTTGTTCTATGGTGTTTGATCAGTGTGAAATGACTTCAAAATCTTGTTTTATTGATCTTGGATCAGGAGTTGGTAACGTTACCATACAGGCTGCATTGGAATATGGATGTGAAAGTTATGGATGTGAAATCATGGATAATTGCTGTAAATTGGCTGAGCGTCAAGAAGTTGCATTTAAAGAAAGAAGTGCATTATATGGAATCAAGAGTGGTGAAGTTGGATTTTTCAACAGACAAAGTTTTGTTGGTAATACTGCTGTTAAAGCTGTTATTGACAGATGCGATATTATTCTTGTCAACAATTTCTTGTTTACACCAGATTTGAACAAGGAAACTTTGTTATTGTTTCTTGACATCAAAGTGGGGACTAAGATCATTTCATTGAAGAAGATAATCCCTGAAGCTGTTCATCACGATTTTAGTGATGATTTCTTATCTATGTTTGTCGTTGAAAAGCATTCATTTGGTGCAGGATGTGTCAGTTGGACAGATACGCCCGGAATCTATTATATTACCACATTTACCGGTGAGGTGAGTCTTGAGAGGAAGAAGCAGTTGAACAAGTTACATAACACAAGAAGACATGAACGTGAGTTCTTGGATAACAGTGCATCCAGACTGAGTCATACGCCACCTGAGAGTAAAGAATCTACTGAACCGGCTGATGAGATCAAGACTGAAGAGCCTTCTACTGGAAGTGTGAAAATTGAACCCATAACTCAGGAGATAGAGAAGGAATCTGATATGGAGGGAGTCACTGTCACTGACCATATAAACATTGCTCAACAGATTGAAAGCAATAACAATGTCGAAGAAGCAATCAAGCCAAAAGATGAAGATGACATAGAAAATAAAGAGATCTCGGGGACTTCACAAAACTCGGAACATACAAGAGATATAAGAAATTCTGGGACTGCTTCGCCCTTGATTTCAAAATTAGACGATAATATTGTTTCAAGAGAGCAACAATCTTTGAGCAAAGAAGAATCTTCTTCCACGGAAGAAAAAGAAAATGTTGAACCAAGTAACTAACTAGTAGCCATAATGATGATATAACATCAATGACCATGACTTTTATTACTGGTGGTGATCTATCAATTTTTAATATGGGTTAGGTTTTGGTTTGCTATATATAAGATTAGCTTTTGATGAATCACAATGTACTATAATATTCAATTAAAGAATACGATGACGAGCTGTAGTTTAAGCAAACTGTGTATGTGATGTATGATATATAATATCAAATCATTGACATGTGTTCTGCACGCGTTCTTATAACAAATTTTTGGAATCGATGATCAACTTTCAGTAATACAATGCTAAGACGTTAGTACTGTTTTGTTAGCAAGCATTTGAATTTCGCAAATATATTTTAATGTCGTACATTTTCGCAATTTCCGTTACGCAATATTTGTAAAAGCGCAAATTTTCGGTATGTCGATGGAAGAATTAAAAAAAAATCAAAATTTCAAATATTTTTTTTTGGTTAATCCAGACGTATAATCACGGGCTTGAGTATTAGTTCAGAACCCTATATCATAAATCATCACTTCACAAAATGCCAGAAATTTACTCCATTGCTGAAGAGCTCAAAGGTGCCTTGCACCAATATCCAAACTTCCCAACTGAGGGTATTTTGTTTGAGGATTTCCTTCCAATTTTCAGATCTCCACAACTTTTCCAAAAATTGGTTCGTGCTTTCCAATTACATTTGGAAGAGGCTTTCCCAAACACAAAGATTGATTTCATTGTCGGTCTTGAATCCCGTGGTTTCCTCTTTGGCCCATCACTGGCCTTGGCCATTGGTGCTGGTTTTGTTCCAGTGAGAAAGCAAGGTAAGCTTCCAGGTAAAGTTGTCTCTGCCACTTACGAGAAAGAGTACGGTACCGATGTCTTTGAGATCCAAACAGAGGCTATTCCAGAAGGTTCTACCGTTGTCATTGTTGACGACATCATCGCTACCGGTGGCTCTGCTAAGGCTGCTGAGGAACTTGTCCTCAAATGCGGTGCTCGTTTGGTGGAGTTCAACTTTGTGATGGAGCTTGACTTCCTCAAGGGAACCGAGAAGCTCGGAGCTCCATCGTTCACTTTACTCTCTGGTCAAAAGGAAAAGCTCAGAGATTAAATCAACTGGGCGTTGTAATATAGGCGTATGGAAGGTTCTGTGATTTGTGTCAATCACGTGTACACTAGTGGATTTGAAATGCATAGAATTAATAATAAATATCTATATAAAGTATCGGTAAGATTAACGCTCTTTCTTGTAGTTAATGCAGCCAATCTCGGGCTTCGTTCTGAGCGCAGTATGTGAAATTATTTTATACAGCTAGCTTATACGTCTAACAGCAGTACGTCAAGCTGGCTGTTGATACCATGCACTAGTTACGTTCCGCGATTTCGTTCTATGTTCTAGATCAACACTTTGCTTCGTCATTACAGTATCGGCGAGCTCACAACTGGTCCTTAACACTTGAGTTACGTTGACCAATAGAAGGCAGCTACAGCAGATTGCAAAGTAATAAATCGAAATTAATATATTATGTATATATATCGTTTGTATAGTCTATAAATATGCAGATTTTTTTCGAGATAGAACCAAATTCAATGATCTTCATAAAGTCGTAATATTAAAGGGTATCATCAATTATGATACACCGGCAGCTTAAGCAGAGTTCTCAGCATTGGCACTGGATTGATCAGCGTGCTCGAGTTGCTCACTCTTAGCCTTGTTGAATGCGGTGTCTTGGGTGAAATCTCTGCTTGGAACAAAGCTTCTTGACTTCCAAGCTGGAACACCGGTGAGATACAACTCATCAATCTCCTCCAATGACAAACCA
Organism: Williopsis lachancei; assembly: GCA_030567175.1. NCBI lineage: Eukaryota > Fungi > Ascomycota > Saccharomycetes > Phaffomycetales > Wickerhamomycetaceae > Williopsis > Williopsis lachancei. The sequence goes on from JAJLRR010000068.1 coordinate 24,969, forward strand.
CCAGTGTGTGGGATGACAAAGTAGACAAAGAACAAAGAGAACACCAAACAACCCAAGAAAACGTAACCGTAGTAGAAGTTAATGGCACTGGTGATAAATGGTGTGAAGAAAGCAATCAAGAAACCCCAGAACCAGTTAGCAGCAGTGGCAATACCCATAGCTTTAGATTTAATTCTAATTGGGTAAATCTCAGACACAACAACGAAACAACATGGACCCCAGGTGGTGGCAAAGAAGAAGATGTAGATACAGGCAAAGAAAATCATAGCGTTACCAGTACCCTTGTCAGAATCACCAGCATCAACACCGTGTGGGTAAAGAGTAGTGACACCAAGAGATGCAAAGATCACGAAACAGACAATCATACCAACACATCCGATCAAAAGGGAACGACGACCACCCAACTTGTTGACAGAGAAGATGGCAATGATGGTGGAGGCAAAGTTAACAATACCAAGAACAATAGATGTTTGGAAAGAGTCATCCATACCAACAGCTTGGAAAATAGTAGTACCATAGTAGAAGAAATAGTTGTTACCGGTAAGTTGTTGCAAAGACATCAGCATAATACCACACAAGACACGGTATCCAATCTTTGGTTTACCATTGATCAACTCACCCCAGGAGGCCTTACCAGCAGCATCCTCCTTAAGAATAGCAGCGTTGATCTCTTCAACTTCAGCAAAGATAGCTGGATCATCTGGAGAAACTCTGTTGGAGTAAGCAAGAGACTTTCTGGCATCGTCCAAACGACCAGTTTGAATCAAATATCTTGGAGATTCTGGCATGAAAACCATACCGGTGATCATCAAAAGAGCCCAGAGGAAACACAAACCAAGACCAACTCTCCATTGGGTAGAGTCGTCATAAGTCTTAGTACCGTAGTTGGTACAGTAACCCAAAAAGATACCAAAGGTAATCATCAATTGATATGAGGAGACAAGAGCACCACGGATATGCTTTGGAGCAGACTCGGAGATAAACAATGGAGAAATGACACCGATACCACCGACAGCAAGACCAGAGATAATTCTTCCAATGAAGTATTGGTACCATTTGTCAACAGCGGTGATTTGAATCAAAATACCGACAATGTAAATGATCATCATAATCATCAAACCAATACGACGACCGTACATATCAGCAGTCTTACCAAGGAAAACAGAACCAAAGGCACAACCAATGTTGAAGATAGCAACAATTAAACCAGTTCTAACGTTGGACAAGTATGGAGTACCATCGCTGTGCTTTTGACCAAATCTATCCTTGAAATCGCTCATGTTGACGAAACCGGAAATCGTACCGGTATCCCAACCAAAGACGAAACCACCAAAGGCAACCATCAAACAAAGAAGTGAGACGGTGATATAAGCAGAAGCTGGCTTAGCTGGAATCTCAGTTAAGTCAGGTTGGTTGTCCACGGAGGAGTCATCGACCTTCTCCATGGTTTCTTGAGAAGCTGGTGTTAAAACACCGCTTGGAGTGTATTCATCATCAGTCTGTGGTGCTTGTAACTCACCAGAAGCTGACATTATGATATATTATTTGTTAGTGTTTACAGTAGTGACTGTTGATAGTAAAGGAAGGGGAAGAAAAAGATTTGAAGTATTTGAAGGCAGCAGGATGTGCCTTTTTATATTCGATTTGTAGAGCTGCAAGGTGGAAATTTCTCCGGAACAACCCCATGGGACAACTTTTATGGAGTTGCATAAATGGTTGGGGACATGCGGCAACATTTTCTTTTGTGGGATGGTCAAACTTGATCGTTTTGAGTTCCAAAAAAAAGGGTAATAACGAGGTCTAAAGAGGGCCAAATCAGTGAGGCTATAACCAGCAGTTGAACCATCTACTGGATTTCGAAATAGTGGCCATTTTGTCTTGGCGAAGCCCCCAGACTCGTCCTTTTCAAACAGTTTTGCAACCCGCCGTTTGTTTTTTTAATGCATTTGGTAACTGCACACCCCGGAGAAATTTTCAATTCAACCGCACCACAATTCTTTGGTGGCGTGTTTCTAACTATTCACGTAGGGCTTTTACAGTAGGGCTCTGAGCTAAGGCCATTCGTACGTTAAATGGGGCACTAATGTAACATACTACAAAGGGCAGGCTAGAATATACACTGTTAGACACTTCTCAGAGAAGCTTCTCCAGAGAGGTAAGCTTTAGACAGAATCTGTTGAACGACCAGCTCCTCCTGTTTCATTTCTAGGTCCTTTCCTTTTTTGATTTTCCGAATGAATTGCAGTGACTTCGGATTAATTGATTTTCGAGAGATTGTCTTCCGGATTAACTCTTGCCGCACAGGCTATTTTCTGGATTAACCACCTGTTTTCGTGTTGTTGTTTTGTTTTTCCTCCGTTTTTTTTTTCAATTCTTTTTTTGTTTGTTTCTTTTGGCGTGCTTTTTTGCCTTTTCTTTTGTTGTTTTGAACGTGAGTTGCAGTTAACGTATGTGTGATTTTTTCCGCCGCTTGCTTTTTCTGGTAAGTTAGCTTTCGATTTTTATGCAGGATTTAATCATCTGGCGACCAGTAATTCGAGTCGCTGGTGATTTTTGCGTCCAAGTTTTTCCGGCATGCAGTCAGTTGGACGACTGCCCACCAGCTGCTAAACATATCATGATGCGCCAGCTGTTCCGCTGGATTATAGCCAACGTCGATCTACGCCTTCCTTCTCGTAGTCGTCAGCTGGTGGTTCCTGAATTAGCCTATGCTTTTACAAACCCTGAGCATGACATGCAAAACACTAACTTACCAAATCTCTCACAGGTTTATAGCGTGGTCCATCATCTTGCCATTTGTTGTGAGGTGGTTGATATTGTCTAATTGACAACTGTACTGTACAGCTTATTTGCGGTAGACTGTAATTCAACGGAGATTATACTAATATTCCATCTCCAGGCTGACGTTATACAGTCATAAAATCTGACTCAGTTAGACGTCGACTAGCTACCCTATCATGTTATGTAAATTCTCCAACTCCTGCTGCTGCCCATGCGCGGTACTGTGCCGATGAGTATACGTCACTAATCCGGGAAACTAGGAATGGCTCTCCCACAGCTACTATTTAGGTTTCCTCAATTGTACGTCTTATATTACTGATCTGAGCAAGACGTATAGCTGCTCGTTGAACTCACTGGGGTAATTATAATCATATAACTAGTGGTGTTTGAAAAGCAACGTCGTCACTGTGCCGGCCATGTTCACTAATTTTGCCGTTACAGCTGCATCTTGCATTCATTTCGCTTTGGAGAGCGTATCTACGAGTGCAATTGGCAGCTGTCTGCTTTTTACAAGTTATTATAAGGACCAATTATATTAATAATTTGCGTTGGAACTAGGCTATGTTTGAGCTTCTGCTCTGAGATGTCATTGGCTGGGGACATCTCCGTCAAGCGGGGACGTTGACGGTTGCATAAGATAGAATCTTTCAACCAATCATGCTGGATAGGGTACCCTGATCGAGCTACGTACCCCAAACCTGCTATGATCTAGCGTCAAATTAAAGAAATAGTAGCGGGTCCGGAGACCGATAAACCATTATTCAACCGCTGCTACCGGTGGCTTAGATAACACTCATGCTACAGCTCCTGCTCTGGTGCTGTACTGGTGCATTCAATCCTCCAGCTTAGTACTGGCCGTAATTACTGGTTGGGTACTCTATTCGCTGCTCTCCAAGAGTTACCAGCCTATGGACTTGAGTGTTGTACTTTTTACGGCCCTTCTCAATATAACTAGCTGAGTGTCATATTGATATAATGATATTCCTTTCCATATCCACTTTTATTCTCGACCCAAATGTTCATTACTTGTTGAAGCTTTAGCTGTATGACACTATACCATCATGAGGGTCGCCGTCTGGTATCAAGCCTTCAAAAATGAAAAATTATAACTGGTGTATTCATACTAAAGGCCATTATACAAATGATATCGGCAGCTCAAGGTCAGCATAGTCACCTATATACTATCTGCCATCAGTCGGTTGGACTGGTCCTTACGCTTAGGTATTCCGTCCTACAAATCGATATCAAGATTGATGGTGTTTAACTGTGTTACAATTATACTTCGCTCAGGGTACAAGTGCTGTGTGGGCTTCTAAATCGAGTTGATGGAACAGAGATGTCATCAAATTAAGCTTTGAGTACTGCTATGAAGAGAACGATCGAGCTTAATTACAGCGTATCAGTATGATATCTAGACACAATATGGATGATGGAGTTCGCCAGCAGACGAAGTGCAGGGGTTCATGGACTGTAAAATGAACTATGTGGTACGCCTGCGCACCGTCACAGTCTACCTTGACCTAGCTGAGTTGTATTCACCAAACTAAAGCTTTCGGTTGCAGGGCTCTGCCAGACATCAAGTTGAGCTTTACTAGCTTAGTATCATTACTGGATCAGCCCGTGTCATAATCCTAACATACGGTCTTCTTCGAAGCTGAAGCCTTCTAAGTTCTAGCTAACGTAAAGCTACACAGTGAAACTCTGTACTTCAGTGAATCAGTGATCTCAGCGCGATGTGGCAGCTGCCAGACATAGTGCGGGCGGACCCCACGATGTACTAAATTAAGTCATGTGACTGTAATCGTAGGAAGGGTTTGTTTTGGCAACGATAGTGATACATACGTAATTTTGCTCGGTTTTTTTTTTTTTTTCCCCTATATAAGAGTTCATTAAAATATTTGAATTGTGCTATATAAGATTTACCAGTTACCCGCCATAGTAGTCAATTTTGTGTGGAAAGTTTTATTGTGTCTCTACCAGATTAGTTTTTTACCGTACCGCCATAGTAGTCAACTTTCCTCGTAGTACATCGGACTTGTGAACGAGCGTCGAGGGCGCATATCCGTGAACCCAGTCGATGCCTCTAGGCAGAGGGCAATATGGGGAACAACGTCCTGTCAAAATAATCTGATTAGAGCGAAGAAAGGAAAGTGTACAGCTTTCCGTTCGTCTTTTTCTCTATCTTCAACTGTTGAGCTCTCCAAGACTACATCAAGATGAGCATCTCAAAAGCTCGCACATGACTTTAGCAGAGTGTGTCCCACAAATGTTGATCTTATGTCTCTGTCGACATGGAGAAAATTTTGTGCCTTGCACTAAACACCAATTGTTCAGCAAAACTCTTTTTAGGTGTAGAGGCATAAGCACCATATTGGAGAAATCTTTTTGGAGACCCACGAGAATATAGCTCAACTCTAGTCTCAAAAAGACAGCCGAAGGTCAATCAAACATCAGGATTCAGTGGTCTCTATGGATGCAAGAGACATCCCTAGAACTAATACGGGCCTTTCCACAGATCATATGGCTCCGGCCTCGATAAGTTCAGCACAGGCCCGCAGGAAGAAATCTAGAGTCATTCCTCCTGAGTTGAGAAAGAAGGTTGCACAAGCGTGTGACCTGTGTAAGAGACGCAAACAACGATGCAATGGACTACAGCCATGCGTTCTCTGTGAGACAAAGGGCTTCACATGTGAGTATACTGCTATTGACAAGCGTATACTGAAACCTTCCAGGAAAGCTCTCAGTAATGGGGCACACACCGTTTCTCCAACGGGTTCTCTACAAAGTGGCACCGGACAAACACATATTACTCATATACAACAGCAGCAACAGCAGAGAGGACAGAACGGTCATTTACCGGGGCTTGGTATATCAAACCCTTTTATCAATACAGTTGCTTCAGAAAGGATACCGGCTTCACTTCAACCTCTTCTTAGTTTCCCTTGTAATGTGATTGAGAGTCAAGAAGATGCCCTTGTCTCTATGGGTGCAGATCAAAATTGGAGAATGTTATATGACGACGGAGGCAATTGGAGATTCATTGGTGAAAGTTCAGGTATATCGTATCTTTTACAATGTAGGAAACTCTTTGGTAAGGTCTTAGGTCCACAATCGTTTACAGATGACCCATATAGATTGAGATATACCGATAGTACAGGTATTGTTTTGACAGGTGAAAGTGCACCATTGCCAACCAAAGAATATGCTAATTATCTCATACGGACATTTCAAAACAACGTGAACAATGTACTATATATTCTAGAAGATGATGAATTGAGAGCTATGATGGAGAGGGTTTATTCTTCTAATGTTAAACAAACTGAACTATGTGTTTTGACATTGGTTATGGCAATTGGTTCCGTGTTTGCAAGAGCTGAGAAGATGGCCAGGGTGTTTCCATTTCCAGAAACTGAATTTGTTGAACCCGTTGTTTATTTTCAGAGTGCATCTACAATTTTGAACAGAATCTTGGAGGATGGAAACCCATGGCTTGTTGAAGCAAATCTTTTAATGTTCTTTTTTTATCAATTCACTGGCTACAAACACATTGCCTGGATTAAACTCGGTGTTGCTATAAGGCATGCTCAAGGACAAGGTATGCACAGAAAATACGTGAACAATCTGTTCCCTGATAAAGTAGCAGTTCTTCATAGACGAAAGTTATTTCGAAGCCTTTTCATCATGGATTCGTTATCAGCTGTACACTTGGGTAGATCATTGGCATTGAGAGAACAAGAATGGGATGATATGAAGACATTGGCTGTTATCGATGACTTCCCAAATAAGCTTTTACAAGTGTGCTCTCTTACCAGTAAGATACTGTCCAAAATTTACTTCAATCCCTCGTTGACTATAAAGACTGCTATGAAGCTTGCTGTTGAGCTCAAGCTCTATGGACTCAGGAACCCTGTGAAACCAATGCCATTAGAAGTTGCATCTGCCCCCGTTGACCATAAGTTTCTCCTGCCACACGTGATTTATTTGCACGGTATTGTTCTTCTATCGAGACCTTTTTTCCATTTCGTCGTGTTGAGGAAACTTGGACTGGTCCATTACTCGTTAGATGAGAAGAGGTTCTCTGAACTGAACAGCTTCTACCATTCGTGTATCAAGGCCTCGTTGATGGTTATAAAGACTGTGGAATACTGCTACTACCAGAACATTCATCCATTTAAACCCATGAGTCTCGTATCATGTACTTTCCATGCCGGATTAGTACTGGGGCTTCTCCTATTACTGAAGCATAGAGGTATCGACCATGAGATGTTCAAAGACGATCCAAATATCAATGTCAATGCAGATTCTATGCTGTCACATGCTATGACCTCTGTGATAGAAGTGTTGGAGCATTGTGGCCGTATCGACCCTCAACCAAAGAGATTTGCTATTATTTTACAGAATATGTTTGATGCAACCCAGGCTCGTCAACCTAATGGCAACGAACCGAAGAGAGACACACATGAGAGCTTTGACAATATTCTGAGGTTCCAGGATTGGCTTTTCCCCAGAGTGGAGAACCTTTCTGGTGCTACTATTGAGATCACCAATGCTCCTCCTCAAAACGATCGTGGGCCTCCGGATGATTTCATCAAGGACCTTGCTGATTTGGGTAACGTAGAGAACAATGGACAATTTCTGGATGATCTGCTGTATAACGTCATTGATGAGAGTGGGAAACCGGGTCCCTCACAAAAGCACCATAGATACTGAAATCTGCTAATGATATATGATTATGGCTAATGCACATTACCTGTAGCTGCTGTGTATATGAATCATAAATGAATTCCGGTCCGTGATGTGGTCGGAATTGAATTTTGATGGTGTTCTCCACAAATCAAAACTCAAAGTCTTCGGTCAAAGTTCATCTTCAACTGATTAGAGATATAGCCGAAGACACACCAAATAACCAGCCAATTGAGATAAAATGGCATCTGAGAATACGTCCAGTAATATAGCTGAGCCTGTCAAACAGGAAATCCTGGAAAGGGTGAAACAGCACCATCTACCGTTTGCAGATGCTCCAAGTATAGGTGAGTGTTTTCAGTATATCGGTTTTATTTCGACCATGGCACTAACATAAGTATTGTTTTACAGTGAGGTCACATCAAAAGGATTCATATTTTGAGAATGTTCTCCGTGGTAAGATACAGGACGCATTACAAGTGCTCAGGGGACAAAGATTCATCCATACACATCCAGAGGAGATAACAGTGGCTGCTAAAACCATATACGTCTTGCTCACTACAGGATTAGGATCCAGAACCTTAGGTGAAGAGTATACGGATTTGATCTATGTCACGAGGAACGGTAAACGTATGCCGAAATTATTGCAAAGGATTGGATTTTTGATCTCATATGGTATACTGCCGTATTTTGTAACTAGACTTTTAAGGAAGTTGATACCCGTGAATCTAGATGAAAGTGATGAAGAGAAAGAAAAAAATTGGATTCGTGACATATCTTACACCAAAGTGTTGGATGCAATGTTGAATGTTCATCTTGCCATTTTTTATCTGAACGGTGCCTTCTATGATTTTTCTAAACGTGTATTCGGACTACGATATGCCTTTGGTCATAAAGTGGATGAGAATGAACAGGTTTCAAGAGGTGGATATGAATTATTGGGTGGTTTGATATTTGCTCAGATTGGATTTAAGGCTGTGAAGAGTCTTACGAATTTACTGGGTAATAAAGAAGATGACAAGAAGCTTACACAGTTGTCTAATGGTGAAATATATGGAGTTCCACAACCTTCTCCAGAAGATGACATTGACCTATCGGATAGCAAGCTTCTAAGATTCATACCAGAGAGTTCGAGAAACTGTATGCTCTGTCTGAGTCCGATGACAAACCCGAGCTGTGCACCATGTGGGCACATGTTCTGTTGGTCGTGTATCTCCGACTGGAGTAGAGAACACCCAGAGTGTCCCTTGTGTCGTCAAGAGCTCTCGGAGCAAAGCATTCTACCAATACGGTGATTTGATATATGACAGATTAATTTATTCATATTTATATATATATCTCTATCTTCCACCCATTGTAAATAACACTTGTTTTTTCTTCTTACCTTTACCCTTGAGCGTCACGTGAAGTGCATCGTCCAACGAATCGGTGTTTAGTGGTGTAGAAGCAACTGAACCGTTTGACCATGCGTTATGCACTGGCTGTTGTTGTTTTGCAGCAGCTGCTTGATTCTTTACATTCCTTATCGGATGCTTCTTTTGGGTAGAGACACTTGGAAGAGCAGGGAAGTTATCCTCGTTAAGCTTGGATGGTCTGGAGGAAGACAATGATGACGATGATGTCGATGCAGGTTTTGAAAGATAGTCGAATGTATAGTTAGCCATTGGTTTAGTATTCACCTTAACCAATGATGGTTTCGCTGTCTTTGTGAGTGTTGTATACTTCACAGTTGTCTTCACCGGTGCATATGAGTTTGTTGGTTTTGACAATGCTGGGAATGATTCATCAAGAGACTTCTTAGAGTTTGATCTTGATGAAGATGATCCGTTACCCCATGATGTCTTGAACGATGAAAGTGATGAGGATGATCCTGGAAGTGCAGGGAAGTTCTTCTCGTATGAGATCTTCTTTTCATGTTCTTTGACAAATGTTGAAAGTTCATTTGCATGGGATGACCCTTCTGGATAAAGCTTTGATAGGTCAAATATCAGAAGCATGATTTCTTCATCTTTGTTCTTTTTGAAAAGAGTATCGTATGCGTATTTTAATCCACTTACGGTCATATTCCCGTTACGATACTCATTGTTGATATCCAAGAATTTCTTGAATGAATCATGATCATAGTTGAGATAATGCTTAGCTCTCTCCTCGAATCTAAGCTTTCTGGTGTCCTGAGAATCACCAGTCTCAGATATTATACTGGACTGTGAGGCATTTGATTGTGAAGAACGGAAAGTGGAGAGTTGATACCTACTGTTGTTTCCAAAAGAAGGTGTCCCCATAAGAGCATTTTTACCAATTGCATCTTTATGCTCTGCAATCATATGAGCTTGTAAGTCCAACTCATCTGCAAACACAACAAACTTCTTCTCAAGACACGTTGGGAAACGACAACTATAATGATCATGGTTAAAATGCTCCTCCAACGATTCATAATTCTTAAAGTACTGTGGAGTTGATGGGTCAATCTGGTCACACACGTGACATTTTTCATGGCTTTGTCTCAAATGAACTTTCAATTCATCATCAGAATAGAATCTCTTACCCTTACAGAACTTACAGAGAGGATGGCCATCAAATCCTTTCTCATCTCCTCTCATTTGATGGTTTTGTAATTGCTTGTGTGTATAGACTTTAAGTTCGTATGGGAAGGCCTTTTTGTTCTGTGTACAAATTGAGCACAGATACTTATCGTGTTCTGATCTGATATGTTCATTCAATGATTTCATATCCTTAAGGGACTTCTTACACACTTGACATTTGAACGCGAGAAGTTCTTGTGTACTCTTCTGAGCAGCTTCTGATGTAAATGCGATACCTAGCTTTTCATCTTCAGCAACGATTTGATTCTGTGAGATCTCCGAGTATCCAACTCCTAATTTCTCTGTGAATATCAAACGGTCGTTCTCTGTTCTACAAACCAAACAACTCTTCTTCTCATATAGAGCACGTTGTCTAAAAGTACAACGATGACAGGTGACATGGGTACACGGTGAGATGGCTGCGTATTTTATACGTTCAGCACAGATGACACAAAGTTCTTTCTCGTCGATCTCTTCGGCATCTTTTACCCTTTGAGATTTCTTCCAACTTCCCTTTGCCCCTGATTGTGATTGTGATTGTTTTGGACGTCCTTGAACTTTACTACCGGTTGGTGTGCTCATCTTCGGAGTTTCAAACGTGTGTTAGAACTGATAGTTTGGAATGTTAAATTGTTCAATGACAAGCTTTGTGTATGTCACTCTTCAAAGGATATTAACCACAAATACTGTAATATATCTATGGAGTTCCTCCCTGGATAATATTACACTCCGATAATCAGCTTTTGTTGTGATGTTTGGGTATTAATTATGGCTCATAGTTAGCGAACGATCTTTTTTTTCGACATCTTTTGATGCTTTTTTTTTGGTTTTTGGCCCAGCTCTACACAGTTAAAGTCAACGGGATGTCTCGAGAGGTTTAAGCTACGAAGCAAAGCAACTATAGGACAAGCTTCCATTGACACAAAAGCCATGAACGTCTCTGCAACTCTCAACGTTTTCCGCCTACTCCTGTCACCACAATTGTGTCTTCCGCACCTCACAGTGTCTTCTTTTGATAAGATTCCTCTACCTTTACCATTTCCAAAGATCAAGGCAATAGTCTTGGATAAGGATAACTGTTTCGCAAAGGCACATGACGATAAAGTATGGCCTGCATATGCTGATCAATGGGAGAAACTCAGATCAGCATACAAAGATGCTCAATTGGTCATTGTGAGTAACTCTGCTGGTACGAATGACGATGCAAATCATCAACAGGCAAAGATATTAGAACAGAGAACAGGAGTCACGGTATTAAGACACTCAACGAAAAAACCAGGGTGTCATGGAGAGATAATGGACTATCTCATAGGTAAAGGAGTGGTATCTGGACCTCATGAGGTGGCCATTGTTGGAGATCGTCTGTTTACTGATATGCTAATGGCTAATATGATGGGCTCTTATGGTATTTGGGTTCGCGATGGAGTTATTCGTTCAGAGAGTTTGATCTGTAAGATAGAGAGAAAAGTTTACGATTGGTTGAAAAATTCCGATATGGTTCCACCTGTTCCAAAGTCGAATACTCAGTGAACTTATCTGTGTCTTCTGTTTTGTGGGTCCGCGTTTTTATGCTGTGTTTTTATGGCCATATCTGTCTTTGTGGCATGGCATGATATTTATCGATTTAACCGATCAAATGTCACAACTCCCAATTGTTCCCTTATGTTGTGCCTCTCTTTGTTGATCTATAACGTCTCAATTGATAACCCAATGGATAACATAAACCGCAAGATAGACGTTGGACCTAACATTGTTCTCCATTCAGCAGATGCTGTTTATTCTGTGAAATGGAATCGATATTTAAATCTACTGCATGAAATGTTATTCTATTGGCAATATTTGACACTGTTCTTTGGATTTCCCTTTGAAACTATAGATCAAAGACCGGTAATATCTGTCATATCAGGATTCTTTACCTTCATTGCAGTGAGTTCTTATCCAGTTGTAATTGTATGATTCATTTACTAACAATAGAGAACAGGTTTTCATCTCGTTAATACTTTTCCCCTTGGGATCATCTACAACTCCAACAAAGAGTGCATATGTCTGTCATGTTGTCACATTCATAGTTCAATCAACCTCTTTCATTCTTACGCTTTGGTCCTTGGTTGAATTAGTTCTGAGAATTGATGGTCTTCTGTTCATTGATACTGATAATGGCTTCAATACAAGTGAACTTAATAACAGCATTTCAGTGGGCAAATATTTGGTTGTACACTCCAGTATATCTCTTTTCATAAACACAGCATTGGTTCTGGTTGGTTCTGTACATAGTTGGATATACGGAAAGCTGTTGTATCGAATGGTGAATCGTATCGATAGACATCAAGCTCAATCATCACAAGATTATGAGATGACTGTCAATTTCCGAAAGGGTCGTACAATAGCAAATTATGAGCTGGAGAATGGGCCGGTGATCAAGTTCCCGGATGAAGCGTTGTTGCTGGTTGAAAACTCATTTGTTTAATGAATCAATCTGAATAATTTACATATTACGTAGATAATTTGATCCTGTTCTTCTGATAAGTACAAGGCTACTAGTTTATGTATGTGGCTGTGTCCCCTACCTGCTCATCGGTGATTTTCTACGCTCGGGGAAAATTTTAGATTTTCGTACCCTAAAAGACAAATTAGAGAGCTCAAATTACTTTACTATCACTAACTACGTCTTCTGGTTACTATTGGTAGAGGTTAAGAGGTCATTTAACAGATTATAGTACTATCAGAGAAATGGATAAGTTCTTGGGTCACAGCGATAGTGAAGAGGAGAGGGGTATGGATCTCGGAAGTGACGAGGAGTTCTTTGGTGGAGTTACAGGTGGTGCCGACAACTCAGACTCAGAAGATGAACAACAAGTTACAAATTCAAAGAGTATAAAGAAGAAATCATACGGAACCTTTGATGGTTCTGATGATGATGATGAAGAAGAAGATGATGATGATGATGATAAAGACACAAAAGAGAACAAAATTGCTTCTCAACTAATAACGAAGAAGACAAAAGATACTGAAGAACAGGATAATATGAAAGAACTATTTCGTAAATCCAAACTTCAAAAGATCAAAGATAAAAAACCAAAGGGTAAAACAGGAGTTGTATATCTTTCAAAGATCCCACCTTATATGAAACCTACAAAGATGAGACAGATACTCTCCAGATTCGGTGAAGTTGATAGATTATTCTTAAAAAGAGAACAACAACAAAAGCATCAACAAAGAGTGAAACAAGGAGGAAATAAAAAGATAATGTATGAAGAAGGATGGGCAGAATTTGTCAGAAAGAAAGATGCTAAACTAGCTGCAGACACTCTGAACAACAACATCCTTGGAGGTAAGAAGGGATCATTCTATTACGATGACATAATGAACGTTAAATATCTTTCTGGTTTCAAATGGGCTAATTTGACTGAACAAATCTCGAAGGAGAACGAAGCAAGACAGAGTAAATTACAGATGGAGGTTTCACAGGCACAGAAGATGAATAAGACCTTTATCTCCAACGTCCAGAAGTCTAAGATGATTGAGAATATCAAGAGTAAAAAGGAGACAAAGAAGGATGATGATAAAATAAGAAGAACATTTGAACAGAGAAAAGTTACAACGGCAAGAGCAGATGGACCTGCTAAATACAAGAGCGATAAGGACAACACCTCTAGCAGTGTTCTATCCAATGTGTTCTGAAATGTAACACTGTATATAAGTATACACTATCTAATATTCGCATCATCATTAAAATAAGTAGCCTCAATTACCATGGGGTGTAGATAGATAACCAATTCCGACCATATCCCCGGATATTACTTCTTTTAAGCAGCATTAGCTCATCTCATCGCACACCAAAATAAAATAAAAATTGCCCTTACAAAAGAGAAAATTTTTATTCCTCACCAAAAAAAAAATTATTATGCGGGAAAAGAAAGAATTAAGAAAAATTTATTCCTTCCCTCCAATATACGATTTGATACTTTGATTTAAAGAGCAATTGATCTATTGGCCTTTTTTGTTGGTTCTATAGCATTGGCTTTCAATTCATCTATAAGAGCATCACAATGGGTACAGGAAAGAAAGAGAAACAGAGACGTGTTCGTGAGAACGACACCAGAGACGGAAATCTCCGTGTGAAGGGTGAGAATTTCTACAGAGATGCTAAGAAGGTTCAAAAGCTCAACATGTATAAGCAAGGTCGTGCTCAGCGTAATAAGGCTGGTGAGATTGTCAAGGCTGCTTATTTACAAGACACTGCTGCTCCAACTGCTAGAGTCGATCCAAACCGTCGTTGGTTCGGTAATACCAGAGTTATTTCACAGGATGCTTTATCACATTTCAGAGAGGCATTAGGTGATACGCAAAAGGATTCTTACCAAGTTCTTTTGAAGAGAAACAAATTGCCAATGTCACTCTTGGACGAAAAGGATACAACAGAGTCACCAACGAATAGAATCTTGGAGACTGAGACTTTTGAACAGGCTTTTGGTCCAAAGGCCCAGCGTAAGAGACCAAGAGTTGCAGTATCAAGTTTAGAAGACCTTGCAGACTCCTCTACCAAGGATGAACAGGACTTCCAAGAGAAGAACGAATTGGCAACGACAATGGGTCTTATGGGTAACATCGACACAGATGGTTGGACCGCTGAGGCTAAAGAGTACATTTTCCACAAGGGACAATCGAAACGTATCTGGAACGAGCTCTATAAAGTTATCGATTCATCCGATGTGGTAATACAGGTCTTGGACGCCAGAGATCCATTAGGAACGAGGTGTGAAGCTGTGGAGCAATACATCAGAAAGGAAGTTGCACACAAGCATCTGATCTTTGTTCTCAACAAGTGTGACTTGGTGCCAACTTGGGTTGCCGTAAGTTATTTTTTTCTATTCCACATTTTCTACTAACAACACACATTCATGATCTTTATCAAAATTTCAATCTTCTTATTTTAGTGTCATATGAAAGCAAAAACCCCATAGTTCTTTGTCAGGGCATCTTCTTGATATTTTATTGTCAACTTTTTTTCAGCTACGAAGTATGCCTGTTACAACTGTGGGAGAATGAGAAATGATCCGCCTCTACACTTCCCGTTTTGGGTCTGTGTGACGCAGAACCGTCGTTTTGACACCCTGCTTAGGATCACGAGAGGGACTTATGAGTTGAGCTCCTCGGACTTTCACAAGTCCATCGGTTTGGATGCTCGTAGTAAAGACCCTCACATCTTATCTTAAATTATCTTTCTGTTTTGTGTGTATATAGCTCACTTGCTTTCTTTGACAACTTTTTTTTTGGAGATTGAGAATTGATTTGGATATCATGAATGTGTTTTGTTGGTTTGATCATATTTCAACACGAATCAACACGAATCACAATACTAACATCCGACAATAGGCTGCTTGGGTTAAACATCTTTCAAAGTTCCATCCAACTCTTGCATTCCATGCATCGATCACCAACTCATTCGGTAAGGGTTCTTTGATCCAACTTTTACGTCAATTTGCCGTGTTGCATCCAGACAGAAAGCAAATCTCTGTTGGTTTCATCGGTTATCCAAACACTGGTAAGTCCAGTATCATCAACACATTGAGAAGAAAGAAAGTGTGTCAAGTTGCTCCTATCCCTGGTGAGACCAAGGTGTGGCAATATATCACATTGATGAAGAGAATCTTCTTGATCGACTGTCCAGGTATTGTGCCCCCATCTCAGAAGGATTCAGAAGAGGATATCCTGTTCAGAGGTGTTGTGAGAGTCGAGCACGTTACACACGCCGAACAGTACATTCCAGGTGTGCTGAGAAGATGTAAGAGACAGCATTTGGAGAGAACATATGAGATCTCGGGCTGGAACAACGCCACAGAGTTCATCGAGCTTCTGGCGAAGAAGCACGGTAGACTTTTGAAGGGAGCTGAACCAGACGAGCAAGGTATCGCCAAGCTCGTGATCAACGACTTCAACAGAGGTAAGATCCCATGGTTCGTTCCACCTCCAGAGGATGAGAACAGACCACGCAAGAAGTCCAACGATGGTGAGGATGCTACTGCTGTGGCTTCTGTAGAAGATGCTGCTGATGTCACCGATGAGCCTTTGGAGAACGCTGAGGCTGAAGGTGAGTGGAAGGGCATCCAAGATTAAAAATTGTACAAATCACTGTTATATTGTTATTGGGTAATGATTTCTGGTTAGGTTTTAGCATGTTTAGACTATTTTAATATTAATTATGGGGAATTGTTCTGCGTTTTCGAATCATCATCTTGTGGCTCTTCTTTACGTCAAATGAGAGGCTTCAATTGGCTGTGTTTGACAAGCGTAGAAGCTCGCTTCCAACTTGACATGTCCGTCGAAGCTTGAACAATGAATTTTAAAGTGTATTTCGTCACCTTCCACGCATTGCAGCGCTGATGTCCGCGTATACGTCGCCCTCTGATGCCTATACGAGCTCTTTCTGGGGTTTCATGCAGTTTTGATTTAAGATTTGGCGTGGTTGCTCCAGTCCTTTGGGCCCAAAGCAGAAAGGAGTGTTGAAGTTTATATTTTTTAGGTCCAACGTCAAACCTGGAACCCTACACCAACGTGCTTCTCCAGACCTTATCAACATAAACGATGTCTGAACATCGAACAACATGGAGCGGTTGACCTTCTGCTATCTGGATGTGTTGGGAATGGATAACACATGACTCTGATGCTGATTTCTTCCTAAGCGCCATGTTCAATGGCTAGCTATGGCTTGTTATCTTCAGAACTCTAGTTCTTGGAAGGATGGGTATAGAGCTTACAGCGTTGAAGGGGCCTATAAAAGCAGATGGAATGGCATAATCCTGTGTTGATCGGCGGTATAACATGTTCAACCTCCACAAGATTGATCAGCTGGAGAGGCTGGAATTTTTTAAAAGATGCTGAAGTACTCGTGTTTGCTCTTCCTGTTGCTGGTGACTATCACTGCTCAAGATATAACAACTACCCCAGCTTTCACTCCACGTACAAATCCAGACTTCCCATGGGGCGGTATAATCACCACAGCTGATGGTGTTGCTGGAACTATCAACACAGATACTCGTGTCACGACCACTACGACTACACAAGATAACCCTCCACCTCCTCCGCCTCCACCAACTACCACCCAGGCTAATCCACCCGTCACTACAACGGAAGCTCCACCACCACCACCACCAGTGACAACGGAGAATCCTCAACCGCCTTCTCCTCCCTCACCACCACCACCAACTCCTCCTCCTCCACCTGCTCCAACGACTGCTGCCCCACCACCACCACCACCTGCTAATGAACCTTCAGATCCAACCATCACTGTCATCACATCAACTGTATTCACAACACAAGTATCGCCTGAGACGGTGTATCAAACTGTTCCAACTACAGTAACAAGAGATGTTCAAGCAACATCTTTAATCACAATAACAGAAGTACAAACTCAAATCTTAGGAGAAGGAACATCATGGAGTCATTCTACTTCAGTCTCGACATCTACCATTTATATCCCAGGTGTTCAAACTACAGTCACTTGGACAGAGACAGAGACCAATTGGATACAAACAACAAGTGTTTCTACATTGGTGCTTCCAATTGCTTCATATTCTGTTGAAACTATTACTAATGAGTATTTGTCAACTTTTACTTCACGTATCCTTGAAGAGAGTATTGTAACGTGGTTTGAACCTGGAACTGGTTATCCAAATTCAACTGATCAAACTTCTGTCTTTAAGAGTTCAACTTCATTCTACTATGTCACTACTGAATCTGTCATTACGCAATATTCTAACGTTTATTCCACTGCTACTGGTACTTATTTCTCTACTTTGACTCTCTCTAATGAACTTTGGATACCACAAACACAAACGTCTGAGTATGTTGAAGTGAGTACACTTAACCCTGTCACAGCTGTTGTCAATCCAGTATATGAATTCATATACGGGGCTCCATATACCGATTATGTCACTATTACAAACTATATTCCTCGGACTACTCTTTACTCTACGAAGACAGAGGTTGTGACTTCATATGTGACATCATATTTCCAGGACAATACTCAAGTCTTCCCATATACGACTATAACACAGACTATTACTAAATCTCCACCACCACCGATGATTACATCAACAACAACGACTTATTTACCTCCAATTACTGTGACATCTACCATATTCCCTGCCCCTGCACCTGCTGCACCAATGATCACGTCAACAACAACAACACAATTACCACCGGTGACAGTGACATCTACAATTATTCCACCTGTTCCACCTGTTCCAAGTCCTATTACTATTATCAGTACAAGTACAGCATTTACTGATGAATGTCAACCAACAATACAAGGATTACAGATCAATGGAGCTAATAAATGGATATCAAACATATGGATTTCTATTGTTATCTCTTTTGTTACAATGATGATCATTATGTGATTTGTTTATCTTGACCAGCTATCAATCTCTAAGTATATTAATGATAATAAAATTGAATATGAATGGTTAATGTAGTATAATTCAATGTTCTACAAAGATTGATAATTAAACTAATGTATAGCAAATGCATTTACTAATTAGACGATCTAGAACATTGGTTATTTCTTATGCAACTGGTACTTGTTCAGGAAATAGTATAGCTCTTGAATATACCAATGTAATCTTTTCACAGATATTTCCATTTGATTTATCAATCTGTTTTTCAATATCATCCAATAAATGATGTTTTGATACTTGATCTGTTGGTTTATCTGATGAAACATCTTCAGGGAAATTCTTTATAACTTTTCTCATATTTATAGTAATTTTCAGATTTATTGATAAATCGTTCATTTTTATCATTATAACAAAACCTAAGAATTCATCATCATCCCAAATTTCATAAAGTGTTGTATTGACTGAAGAATATGAAGTTGCCCTATTTGAATATTGATCAACCATCTCTGCAGATGAAGTTATTGAGTTGATGTTAACACTATTAATATCAGTATCAGTAGGATTAGTTGTATCAAAATTCAAATTTATAGTAAGATAGAACTTTGCAGCAATATTTATAATATTCAAAACGTTATTATAAGTTGTTGGATTGATTTTTTGAAATGAACTATTCAAGGTAAAATCTTTTGAATTTATCCAATTTGGATCTATTTCAATTGATCGAATGTCAGTAGAAACGTTCTGTATGATATAATAAGATTCTTTATAGTTATTCAATACAGGACCTATTAATCCACGAAGTTTTAATGCAGAGTATAGAACCATCATTGAAGAGGATATAAATGCAAAGAATTGTAAAAAACTCATTGCAATAGTTGCCTTTTTCATAGTACAATCCTTTGACATACTTAACAAAAGATTTTGTCTTTCTTCATTTGTTCCATAGTCTAATAGAGCAAGGTTAAAACTGGTTGTATGATTGAAATCATTCCAATAATCTTGTAAGATGTTTGTTATATTCCCTTCTAATGAATCTGGTTGTAAATCATCCAACAAGATCATACTGTTAAAAGTTGCAAATGAATCATCGTTAAAAGTTGCATTGTACTGTTTTATCAAACTTTCAGGATCTTCACAATCCCATGATCCATATTTTGAAGCTGTATAAATAGCTTCAATTCCCCATATTGTTAAAGAAGTTAATTCTGAACCAATGATCCCCCAAGTGTACCCGACTTCTGACCATTGCATCGTTGTGAATATCCCAGGTGTATTATCACGAGCCATCGATGAAACCATCGTATTACCCTCTGTTGGGAACAGATAGGGTGTTAGACTAAAGATAAGATGTGATACAATTGTTATGATTGAACCTGCAAGTCCCAATTTACTTGATCCTGTGAACCCTTTAAAGTCCAAAGGGTCTGTTGTTGTACCTTCAGATAATGATGTGATCAGACCATCATCATCTGTCTGTGATGAAGAGATTATTGAATTGCCATTGTTGGAGGTGAGTTTGCCACTGAGTCCTAGTAAGACAGCACCGAGTGCTGTCTGTAGTACTCTTGTTGACCCAGCATAGGTTGTGACTCTCCCACTGGTGAGCCCAGTGAAGATGTTCTTGATGAAGTTTGGAACACCAGCCATCTTTTAACTGTTGAGTGTTAACAGAGTCCGAGAGTCGGTGATAGTAGTTGGTGTAAGTTGAAGCTGTTAGTTCATGAGAATGTTGAATCGGATGTTGAATCTGAATTAACAGTCTGCGTATAAAATTGGCACTGATCGGTTGATTCATTGTTAGAGTTACAATTACGATTCAAATCTTGCATAAGACATTGTCCTAAAGTTTAAACAAAGGAGAAATTATACGAAGTTTGTCTGTATTTCTTTATATTATTGCAATATTTACAGGCATTGACAGACCTGCAAGTCCCGCGTTGTCTGTAAGTCAATGCAACTCAATTTAATTATACGCGTCACTGATCTGATTGAACATTTTGACATAAAAATGTTTATTTAAGTATATGGTGTCCAGGTGTCATATGCATGAATTGGATTACTTTCTGGAAGGGTCTGTGATATTGTATATAGCTTAAGTATATAGCAGCTTGGTATATAAAGCTAATGTAGTTATTAGAAGTGCAAGTGATGATAATGAATATAAAATAAATATAATACTAATTAGTTATATAAATAAATATAATATAATGTTAATATTATAATTTTTTTTGATAAATTGAGGTTACTCAAAATTTTGACCAACACAACTGAGGCACCTGCCTATCTCAAAATATTGAAGAATTTGAAATTAGTTTTGAAATTTATTCTTATTAATTAATATATCACTAAAATGAGTACAATGTTCAATACCATTGAATCCACTGATAGCCTAAGACTATAAAATATAAACGTCGTTAATATACGGATAAATTAAGGTCATGGTAAACCCCCATCTGATGTCCGGATGTCACATGACACAATTATTCATAGTAGTCTTATGCTAATGCATCAATGTCATCATCACCTTTAACCAAATTATGCAATTCTTTATCTGGAATATCGGTAAGCATCTGTTCTGTATCAAAAGTCTTTACATTAACCGTTTTTTTAAAATCTCTAGCCTTAACTCTTTGATCAAACAATACACTCAATTCAGCATATGTTCTACCCTTTGTCTCTGGAAATTCAAACCAACTCCAAATTATACCAATCATTGCAAATCCTGCCCAAAATAATCCAGTTTTAGCCTTCCAATTCCATGCGGTTGGATTAAGCATATATGGTGTTATAATAGCCACTGGGATACCGGCTAAATTGTAGAAATTTCTAGCCAATGCCAAAGTCTTGGATCTTAACTGTGAAGATGGTAATTCTGCAACTGCACAATATGTAATTGGTCCAACAGTGGAATCATAGATGAATGTAAATAACAATAACAATGAACCAATTGTCCATGAAATGGTTGAACTATTACCAAATCCAAGAAATCCAACTGTCAATAGAATTAAGAAATTGATACATAATCCACCAAAATATATACTAAACCTTCCTAGTTTTTGTGATAATAACCATGATAACAAAGTCCCAATAAGTCCAACTGAATATTGTATTATTGAGAATGTAAAAGACATACCAACGTCTAAGCCTGCCTGTGTATAGAAATACGTTGAATAACTCATCAATGCTGAACCTGTTATGTTTTGAAATACCCAGATTAAAGAAGTAATTCTTGTTCTTCTAAGGTTCACACCTTTAAAACAATCGAAATATGAGGATCCCTTGTTCATCTGTTCTTCTTGTTTAACTGTCATTTGGATCTTTATAAGCATAGCACCGGATAATACATCAACATCTGGAAGTTTTTCATTTCGGGTCAAGAGTCTCTTTAAACTATTCCTTGCTTCCATTGTCTTACCTTTCTTAACAAGCCACCATGGAGATTCAGGTGCAAAATAGATACCAATTATTATGGGGATTGGCCAAACCCATTGGACTGCAAAAGGTATCTTAAAAGCCCAATTTGAATCCATATCCATCGTGCCACGTAACACTAAAGATGCAATCAATTGACCCAAAACCCAACAGGCATTAACATATGTGGTTAGATATACTCTTAGTACAACAGGACAAACTTCAGATGCATATGCAACTGTTAAAGTCTGGAAAGCTCCCCATACAAACCCTGTTAATATCTCACCAACTAATAACATTTGGATGTTTATAGAGAAAAAAATGATAAATATAAATCCAATACCCATTGTCATTGAACCTATTAAAGTACGTCTATAACCAAATCTATCACAAATCAAACCTGCAATCCATAATCCAATTATTTCTCCAACGTTAACAGCCATTGATAAGGCAGTTTGCCATTTGGCAGGGATTTGATAATTGTTTAAATCTGGATAATATACTCCATAGAATTTACAAAATGATCTTTGATTATACAACGATGCTAATAGAGCGGTATCAAAACCTTCCATTATTATAGCAGTTGAAAGTACAATTGACCATAATGCCGCCTTGGGGAAAGTTTTTAAACCTTCTTTTAAAGTCATTGATTTCTCTTTGATATCATTCTCTTGTGCTTCATTTGAAAGTTGTATGAATTTTGAAATAAATTCATCAACTTCATTGTTATCTGGTGATGAAGTACTTTGTTTAACTTCTGAAAACTCTGATTTACCGGAGGATTGGACAAGCGAACTTACAGAGACAGTCGCCTTCTCTTCAATGTCTTCTATCTGTGTCATTTTGTTTTACTTCTCTTGATGGATGGAGATGAATTGAATGAGATTGTGTAAGAACAAACAGACAAGCATCGAACTTATATATGAGCAAAGTGTACGATGAGTAATTCCCCACATCGAATCGAAGACTCCATCACCAGCTTTAATATAACAAGCCCTGATTCGATAAATTCAGTACAAGGCAGCCACATAATATTGGGCATTTTGGTCACCAAGTGAGAGAATTATTCTCTATAACGTTATAACAACTCAAGAGATAAAAGTTGTTCCAGCACTTGCACTAGCGCATAAATATGTGCCATTCATGCATGCAGCACCAGCTTATTTTTATATTTTGATTCTCTTTGTGACCCCGGAAAAATTCAGCTGGTAGCAGCCATTTGGATTTATGCTTTGTACTGCAAAGAATAGACCAACAATACACTTTTATAAACTACATTATACTATGATTATGATCAAATTATTCCCCTCAAGTATAATTACAATAATTGTTCGACTTTAAATACTTTGATAATTAGTTCATTATTAGTCAAATGACTGCAAAGTACTAGACCTTGGATCATGCAAAATATTATAATTTATGAACATTATCCTACACAGTATCATAAACAGCAATTTTAAAATTTTAAAAATTGGATCTTTGGCCGAGCGGTTTAAGGCGCTTGACTCAAGATCAAGTATCGTAAGATGCATGAGTTCGAATCTCATAGGATCCATTATTTTTTTTGAAAATTGTTTTCCCAATTTTATTTTTTTATTCTTGCTGTTTTCCTCAGGCCATTGTATAACTGCTGCAGTTGAGAACTTCTCCACATTTTCCGCTTTGAATATAAAAAATTTAAAAATCACATATCAACGCATGTCACGTGCAATTGTTACATTTTGGGTGCAATGATGAGTACATGACATTATTGTTCATATTACAACACCTGATTATTAACCAAATGTATTCTAAAGATATCTATAAAAACAATCACTTAAGACCTGTTTCTTTCTTTCCTTCTTTTCTTCCTTGTAATTAGAACAAAGTAACTGTTCATTAAACACAAATAACATTATTTACAATGCCATCTCATTTCGATACTCTTCAATTGCATGCAGGTCAAAAGGTTGAAAAACCTTTCAATACTCGTGCTCAACCAATCTATGCTACAACTTCATATGTCTTTGAAGATTCAAAAGAAGGTGCTGAATTATTTGGATTACAAAAAGATGGTTATATCTATTCAAGAATTATGAATCCAACTACAGATGTCTTTGAAAAAAGAATTGCAGCATTAGAACATGGTGTAGCTGCTTTAGCAACGGCTTCTGGTCAAGCTGCTCAATTTACTGCAATTGCAGCATTGGCTCATTCTGGTGATAATATCGTATCAACTTCATATTTATACGGAGGTACTTATAACCAATTTAAAGTTGCATTTAAAAGATTTGGAATTGAAGCACGTTTTGTAAAAGGTGATGATCCAGCTGATTTTGAAAAGGAAATTGATGAAAAGACTAAAGCTGTATATATAGAATCAATTGGTAATCCAAAATATAACATTCCAGATTTTGAAAAAATTGCAGAAATTGCTCATAAACATGGTGTTCCAGTCGTTGTTGATAACACTTTTGGTGCAGGTGGTGTCTTTGTGAATCCAATTGATCATGGTGCTGATATCATCACACATTCTGCTACAAAATGGATCGGTGGTCATGGTACTACTATTGCCGGTGTTATCGTTGATTCTGGTAAATTCCCATGGAAGGATTATCCAGAAAAGTTCCCACAATTCTCCAAACCTTCTGAAGGTTATCATGGATTGGTCTTAAACGAAGCATTGGGTAACTTGGCCTTTATTGGTCATGCTAGAATTGAGATCTTGAGAGACTTGGGTGCAACTTTGAATCCATTTGGTTCATTCTTGTTATTGCAAGGTCTTGAGACTTTATCACTCCGTGTTGAGAGACAAGCTCAAAACACATTGGCGTTGGCCAGATGGTTGGAGAAGTCAGAATATGTCTCCTGGGTTTCATATCCAGGTTTAGAATCTCATCCATACCATGAGAATGCAAAGAAGTATTTGAAGAACGGATTTGGTGCTGTTTTATCATTCGGTGTCAAACCATTGGGTGATAAGCCAGAAGATCCATTCAAGGCTTCAGGTCCACAAGTTGTTGACAACTTGAAGATTGCTTCTAACTTGGCCAACGTTGGTGACTCAAAGACCTTGGTTATCGCTCCATGGTTCACCACACATCAACAGTTGTCCGATGAGGAGAAGATCGCTTCCGGTGTTACTGAGGACTTGATCAGAGTCGCTGTTGGTACTGAGTTTATCGATGATATCATCGGTGACTTTGAACAATCTTTCAAGACCGTTTTTGGAAAGTAGATATATTAAATATTAGACACGTCGATACGGGTATCGTCGCAAGTTTTTCTTAAGTTATGAAAAGTGTAATGAGACGTTATAAATGATGGGTACTGTAGTATATTAATTTTAGACGAATTGAAGGCCCCGATTATATCAATCTGCACCTCGATGAAGTTTTTGATTAAAATTGTGGTACGACTGCATAATATTCAAACAATGCAAGTGGTACGTTGATTTGACATGGCGCAGAAATAAGGGGAAAGACGGGGCCCATTTGCATGAATCGTTGGCTCAAAAGTAAACACAGCTGCTGTCCGATTTGTCTATGTGTCTGATGGTTCTGAAGATCTCGCAGACAGCATGAGCTCCCACAGAGATTACCTGGTTATCAACAATCACTGATTCGTATGGAATGTTGTAGTATATTACTGGAAGGAAGCAGTTAACAGATGCAATCCCTCCTATAAGTGCAATGACATGAGAATCTCCAGTACAAAGGCTAGCACTACTAGATAGGTAGATATCCAGTTAGTGCAGGGTAACTGTTTCAGTCGCGAGCGACTTATCTTAAAACATTAACAGGGCAAATGTTGTTATCACTCCCCTCCCTTCATTCACGAGCTGTTATACAGCAAACCTCCCCTCCTCTCTACTCCAACAGATTATGCATTTATAACCTCACTCCTAATTAGCTGATAACCAATGCTCAGTATATGCAATTGCATCTTGCAGATATGTTTATTGTTCCATACGGCCCCTCGTTCTATGCCCCTCTATCACAATAGAAGTGGCAGTAGTACAATTGTAGCTAGTTGCAATACGCTAAATATTTTGACATGCAACTGCACTCAACTTGACTAGTATACTCATATAGTGTAGCTAGTGCTGCGTGCACTGGCTGATGCTCAAATTAAGTACTATTGAATGCCAACTATCATATACTTGAGCATACCCCCACACAGTACTAGCTAGTACTAGACTTCTGCCCGGAAGCACACAGCCAGCTATATATTGGTTAATCTACGTCTGAATCGATTTGACTACATAGTACTGCTGCCACATATAAACACTAGCAGCTATGTCCAGCTCATAATGATCTGACAACAGCTAGTACTCATGAACCGAGCTCACATTAACTAGTACACCAGCTAGTACACCCATTTTTAATTTTTTGCCCCACTACGTCTATATTGCCCACATAAATTTCCTACTGGTTGCCATCAGGTGGATCCACCATGACTCCCAATTACTCTGCGCGCGCCTTTAAGCCCATCACAAGATGTCACCGGCGATGTTTTAGTAAAGTACCGATCTGTAGGCAACTCACATCCTCTTCTGCTGTCAATCAGGCAAGAGGTAGAAGAGCTCAGAGTCGACTACGAGTACAGACATGATGAAAGATTCCACTTCAAGACTTCGTTTCTCATAATGAGTTCTTTGGCAGCAGCATGTTATACATATGAGTGTGTGGCTAAAATCCATCTATACTTTGTCTTTAAAACCGTTTGGACAATCTTAAATTTGGGACAAATTTTGTTTTAACACCGAAAATGGGACAAAATTGTAAATATCCTCACTGCCAAAAAGCAAAACCACAACCGGAAACGGGCTCGAGTTTAAATTTGGGTTGAGTTTTTCCTGAACGCCGGGGCAGCCAGGTTGAAATCGCGCTTAGATGAAAACGATAGCCTACCATGAATTTGCAACTTCAAGAAACTGTTGTTATAGCAGAATATATAGAACTTTGACAGCTGTATATCTTCTTCCTACTGGCTTCCCAGCATAAACGGTGATGTTTCATCTCCAACAGAGTAATATTCAATTGGCAGATCAACCAGGAAAGTTGAGCGGGCGATGATAACTCATTTGCCTTTGGCAGATGTCACATGAGCCACGGCGATTAATTAGTAGTATTGCAACAGCTAGTAGTCTCAGTAGTTCATGCTGACATGATTCTTTATAGCACAGTATAGACGTCATATTCAAGTGCCAGTAATCGTAAACAAATATCAGTTGAGACCTTTGACACTATTTTAAACTCCAATATCTTAGCTTAATTGGTAGGAACGCTAGCAGAATGTGTCACAATTTTCACAGACTCCTTGATCGGCTTTGTCAGTCATTATCATGTGCCAGCTATAGCCAGTTAGAGAACTGCAACGTCCCAATATTATAAGGAAGAATAGCCAAGGCCGTTAGGAACTACGTCTATGACATAACAACTAGTATTGTTAATGACGCGATAATTAATGCTCCATTAGATATTAATTAGCGTTTAGATCAGAGAAACATTTACTAATCATTGAGCTGTATTCCTTCCAAACCTCCTTCAGTATAGGATAATATTACAGCTAGTGATGACGTTGATGATGTTGTATACTCAGAATCAAACCTTTCACAACCAGCTGTAGTCCGGTATAACCTAATATTCGATTACTGCTCATTGAGAGCAGATGCTAATCTGGCCAGCACATATTCTTGCTAGGGTTAAACAGCCGTGATTGCAGATGACAGAAGTAGTAGCATACAAAGCAAATGAGCTATATATAAGTACGGCCTAACATACTAATCTTGTACTAACAGCTGTAAGTTTCATGAGTTCATCGTAATACTTTGCTATTCATTCAATAAAACCATTGATCATTGCCTCTCGAATATCCAAACACACCGCTCTCCCTATTACTGTGTGTGTCCCATACCATAGATCTTCTAGATAACGGGTGTTTTTTTTAGCTCATAGCGCAGCTTAGGCTCATATATTGAGGATTGGTGTTGAGACGTTTAATGGCATACTAGGCCAACCTGTTTCTTACAGAGACAGTTTTGCTAGTTTGCTAGGATAGGGAGTTATATGTAAAGTATTATTTGTCTTCAATTGACAGCAAATACTCACTAGTTTGAGCTTCGTCAGGTTTTCAACTGTTGTACCTCCATAGTTAACAAGACTTCCTTATATATTTCCGAAAAAGAAACGTGGGTTGTCCTGGGACAAGCGAATCCCGGAAATCCAAAAAAAAAGGAATTTTCTGGACAAATTTGCCCATGTAGACTGAATTTCTCATATAACGAAGAAGAGGACAAATCTGGTTTAAAATTGTATCAAGGAAAAGTAATAATTTAGAAGAAAGAGGTGTCAAGTTTTATTCAAATCTTCATATATAGGAGAATCGACACCCTCAAAGCCAGCTATAACTGCTTTCAACAACTCACTCATCATATTTTTGAACTAGATTATAGAGACTTATAGAAAAGTGAGATTGAAGCATCACTAGCATAACTAGAGAGTTTCCAACAAGACAATTTTACCACTTTCATAGAAATCATAAACTGAACTATATTTGATCAGAATACAGCTTTGATTCAACTGGCACAAGATTGGAGAAATTTAGTTTAAGCTATTCACTTGAGAATAGGCTTTTAATTTTGATCCAAAGCATTTACACACATAGTTTACACTTATACAAAGACGTCGATCCATATGTCTTCGTGGGATTATAACCTTGGACAAGTAAATACTCAGCACCACCAGCAGTACCCGTCTTACCAGCAGCAGAGTCAGACCAACAACTACAAGAGCTCTATATCACTAGAGCTTAATCCAAAGCTATCCATTCCAAGAGACTCACTTTCCACTAGTTCTTCTGTGTCTAGTGGGTCGGCCAGTACCAATTCTGCAGAGTACGCCTACTTAGGAAATAATACCAGTATGGCCACAACTACACAATCCCAAGCAGCTAATTCTGGTGGCACGACGGCTAAATCAAACTCCTCATCTTATTTACAAAATGATACGAGTGGAGATCAGTTAGAGTCTAAGCTTCTGCCTTCTAATTTTTGGGGTGAAAAGGACCATGGTGAAAATTCGGGTGATTTGTACTATGAGAATGGTGCTATCAGTAGAGGTATTTCAACTCCTTTTAGATTGAACAACAATAACACCCCAGAAGAGCAAAGATTTCTCCATTCACAGCTGCAGGGAGCAGACCTGTGGTACTCATCAGATTTCAGTGTTCCACAACACCAGGTATTTTCTCAGCAATCCAGCACAGCTTCATCGCACCCTCAAAGCTCATCACATGATTTTAACAGCTCTTCATCTACATCGGTCTTTGATATGAAAGTGAACAGCGCGTTACAGCCACATCAACAGCAGCAGCAGCAACAACAACCACTTATCAGCCAGCATCAACATAATTATCACCAACCACAAACACAGCAGTACACTGCATCCTCTACGCCGCAGAGCGCCAACTCGCCTCCACCGTCTATGACACAATTTAATTCTCTCTTGAACAATGTTTCGGCAGCACAACAGGGATATCCACCACAGACATCTTCTTCATCGCTAACAATGGCCAACACACAACAGACGTTCCAGCAGGTACATGCCTCACAACCTGGACAGCCATCACAGCTTGCACAACCACAAGGTCAACCACAACTGGGAGTACCGCAGTTGCAGAATGGTGTTGCAGCTCAACAGTCCAATACAGCGGGTATCTCTCTCACGCCACAAACGTATCAGCAACAACAGAGCTATTTGGATCAACTCCAACTTCAGTTGCAACAACAATCATTGATGTCTAACCCTGTCTTGCTCCAACAACAAGCTCAGTTGGTTTCTCAACAACTTCAACAATTACAACTTCAACTTCAGCTACAGCAACAGCAGATCGAGACGTTGAATGCATCTAAAAATGGGTTAACAAACCCAGTTATTCCAAACACTACATCTACAACAAGTGATAAAGCAGCTCTACCGTCTTTAACACAGGAAAATTTGGATAAGTTACAAGAGAAGACACCAACAGTATCTGTATCTAACGAGGAGGTTGCAACTAGTGTCAAGTCAAATGATTCTTCAGCTGATAAAAATCAACAAAAACAAGTCAATACTGGACTTTACAAGACAGAGCTTTGTGCAACTTTTCAAAAAACTGGTACATGTCCATATGGTACAAAGTGTCAATTTGCACATGGAGAGCATGAATTGAAAGTTGTGGATAGAGGTTCCAAATGGAGATCTAAACCTTGTGCTAACTGGGCAAAGACCGGTTCATGCCGCTACGGTAACAGATGTTGTTTTAAGCATGAATAAAGAGAAGTACTTCTTTAGTCAATGAGGGGGTGGAGTGATGGTGTTCTATTATTAATTTTTTTTTATATTTATTCTCCATCTTCATCTTCTATATATATAAATATACCAGTCAACCATACATACACGGACTGTCATGCTCTTTACAGTGGGTGTGCTAATTATGGCTGACTGAATATATTATGTTGATCCATGATGGCTAATACTATTTATTTTGTTTATTTACAGAAAACGGGTGTATTTTTCATGCAAGACGTAGCAGTTTGCGGGCGGCCATATAATTTTTGGTGATGGAAGGAAGATTTGGTTACCCTACCCAGCTGATAAAGGTGGTGTCGCGGCAGGGTGCCTCACGACGCTGGCAGTTGATCATTAATCTAACTGCAACATACTCGTATGGATGAAGTACAGCTCATGGATACTGAATGAAGATCAAAGTGGCATCAACTGCTTCCAAAACTGCCATCATGTGTTTAATTTTAATCAACTTTCTCCCAACAAAACCGCAATGAGCTGAGGCCCCTTACGTCAGCCACGTCTGGATACGTTATATATATAATTTAGCTCCGCTTATAATACTGCAGCTCATAAGATTTTGAAAGCGCGATAAGCATCAAGTCGAAATATAATTTGTTCTGTGCCCAGCTATCGTATTAACGACGTCTCATCATATCATGATATAACACGACGTGAACGGATGAATAATAATAAAGTCTGCTGATGATGATATTAAACCTGGCATCGTCTACAAATTACAACGCATGCTAGTGTCATTCATCATTTAAAGAACTTATGATAAATAATCATTGAACAAGCTTTTTGATAGTTCACTAATGACTACATCCTTTAAGCTACGCTCGCTCGCTTGTCAACAAAGGTGTGGGTTGTAACTTATTGTATAGATACGTCTACAGTTAAGCTCATGCAGCCCCGGCGCGCGTGAAGGAATAATATCGACAAGCGTTTGAGTCACTAGTTATATACAAAGACGACGTATAAGTAGACCATAAGTATCAGAAGTTTTCCTGCTGGATCTCTTACACAGCATCCTGATGTTGTTGTTGAAGCAGATCTTAAGCCCAGGGTTTATGTGTGGTACAGCTCATGGTAAATATGGTAAGATGCTGTCCCCCCCTTCTTGCCTCTCTGTCTCCACCTTTTGCCTCCTCCGTAATTTTCGGGTTTTTAGCACTGTCCCCGTTGTCTCAGCTTATGAAATTAACATAGCGGAGCCGCGAGAGCTGGGCGCGCCAGTCGAAGATCAAAATTTCAGTACGGGGGACAGGCACAAAGCTGTTCATTGAACAACGGGCGGCGACGACAACGTTAAAATAAATTTCCCCAAACCCCAGGAAAAATTCCCCATGAAAAGCTTTTTCTTTAAAAAAAAGGAAGGAAAGAAAAAAATAAACAGACGAAAATAGAGGATACTCCAAGTTCAAGGACCAACACAGACCTCAATAATAAGTTGTCTCTCTTGTTATTATAACCAGCTGCTCCACGTCTCTACGTCAACCAAAAAAGAGGTGATATACAGGGCTACACACCTTCACAAAGCATACTCGCTTACTCAAACACAGGCTTGAAGCTCAACGCTAGATCTAGAGGGGCCAAACCCTTAAACAACAGCTTATAAACCCTCACCAACACAATAATCATAGAGACACTACCCCCTTTCCACCAATAAACTGCTACACCATAATAATTTGTACCATAATATACACAGGATCCCAGTTCGGAGACAATAGACCTATAAACTTGATATAATTGGGAGAGAACTCCTCACGTCAACCATCACCATCACCTGTCACACTAGCAATTACTAATTGATAACAATAATCAGAACACACATACAATGGAGGAGAAGAAGAAAGCAGCAACAGCAACATCAGCAACGTCGACAACAACGTCAGCGGCAACTTCAGCGACAAAGGATAAACAGGACCTTCCAAGGCCTTATAAATGTCCCATCTGCGATAAGGCCTTTCATAGGCTTGAGCATCAAACAAGGCATATAAGAACACATACAGGTGAAAAGCCACATGCTTGTACTTTTCCTGGATGTTTTAAAAAATTTTCAAGATCAGATGAATTAACGAGACATTCAAGGATTCATAACAATCCAAATGCAAGAAGAAGAACGTATAATGTAAAGAAGAAGCCTATTACCGATCCTTCAAGACAACAACCACAATCACAGTTATCAAATGCAGAAGATACAAAAGTGATAATAGGTGATAATTCTACAGATGAAGAGGTTAAGTCTCAAAGTACGGAACAGAAAGAGGCACAGCTCAAGAAGGAACTATTGGCCACGGCGTCATCTGCTCCATCGTTACCAAATTCGATACCAAATTCACCTCCAATGAGCCATAGTGAAACAAATAATAGCAA